>CABFWO010007712.1:0-23013 GCA_902155825.1 Timema genevievae | reverse complement strand
TTTTACTCAAAATAAAATAGAAAAATATTCGAACTTCGATTCGGCTTCGAGAATATTTCACATATTCGACTCGACTTCGATTCGAATCAAAAAAGTGGACTTCGCACACCCCTATAATAAATATTAAAGTTTAAAACAATTTAATTAAGGCAATTGGCCCTTTTCATTCGGCGTGGAAATGCAGAACCATGGGAATAAACAGTTATCTTTAGAATTTTTTTTTGTTTTGCAATTTTTCTTTCCAGAAACGGTTTGTTCAAGAATAGAAGCATATTGATTAAGTTAAACTTTTTATATACACACCTTCTCTATAGTTTAGCATTGATCAAATATCAATCATTTTGACATCTTTCAATAAAAAGCTCCTGGCTCATAACAAAAAATTAAGAAAATGTACTAACCCCTAATAAACATTGATACATTATCTTAGAAGAGGTGTTGAAAATAATACTATAAGAATTTCACTCATCTTATACTCGAGCCAATACGGTAGTGACTGTTTAGTATGTGTTTAAGAGATATCCATGGACTAGTTTTGAAAGTGCACATACATGCACACACACACACGCACAGCGAGTAGATCTGGCAACTTTTCCTAGCAAATGGATGCATGGTATTAGATCTG
Organism: Timema genevievae; assembly: GCA_902155825.1. Lineage (NCBI taxonomy): Eukaryota > Metazoa > Arthropoda > Insecta > Phasmatodea > Timematidae > Timema > Timema genevievae. The sequence continues at coordinate 22,388 of CABFWO010007712.1, read as the reverse complement.
GCAGTTGTTCCTAGCTATCAGATAAAGCTATTCATAAGGAAGTCAGGGTACACATAGAATCCTCAAAGGGACAACGTCTGTTATGTATTATTCAAGGGTGCGATTATAAACCACGCTAAGGTTTAATAAGGGTTATTTTTGAGGTAAAAATGCAGTTTATTTTTGGAATAGTATGGTTTTATCATTCGCTTTCCATCCCAACTTTTCCATTGTTAGAGGAAGGAAGAAGTAATTGTTAATTTGAGTGTACACTAGTGGCCTCCAACCCCGTTCATCCGACCATCCCATAGTTGCCAAATGATTGAATCAGTGAAAGGCATTGGCCCAGGCCTAATTACAACAGTTCTTGGACTATAGTTCCTTGGTGTCACTAAATATCCTGTATTGGCCACTCCTTTAGTCAACTTCAGTGATTTATTGGATGTACCCTACATAGATTTGATTTTTTTTTACTTCAAGAAAATGAATTAGTAATTTTTAACTATTAAATCATATGATTTTTAGAATTTTGTTGCATGTCAGTATGTACCTTGTGATGCTACAGTGGAGTTGAGTGCATAGCCTGGCACTAGAACGCTCTCTCGAGCACTGCGACCATGAGCCTTAAGGATATTCACTGCTTTCACGGGGTAGAGGTAGTTTCCCTTTCCATCACTGACTTTAACAGCCTGGGCAGCGTCCACCACCATGTTGGAAAATAATTCAGCATCACTAAGGCCTGTCAAGGAGATTACATGCATGGCTTCTAGTGTAACAATGTTTGACTCTACTTGAGGTTCCCGGTCCTCTGGCATTTCAACAGAAGTATATATTGTACAGTACAGTAGTGCAATATATTGTAAGAGACACCAAAATATTGTGAGATGTGTTTTTGAAAAATGTATGGCATAACATGTTAAAATCATTGTAGAATTTATAATGTATTATAAATACACAAAATTAAACTGAATAAATCATTTTGGGAATGGACTACTTGGCCTCAAATAAATAATAATCTATTTCAGTTAGAGTTAACGATCTCAACAGTATACATATTTATACTCAGTAGCAAACACCATTAATGTTTGATTGTTTTGTCCAAAAGTGTCAGAAAAAAGATTACAAGCTGCACTACCACAATTTTCTTCTTAACATTCCTATTACCAATAAAACTCTCAAGTATAAAAAATGTTTTTCCTCCCTGATCCATAGGTAAAGAAGTATAATGTGTTTTAACTGGCTGTTATGTGGCCATATTGGGAGCAAAGGCAAATATTCAAAGTTTAGAATAAGAATTTTAGCTGTAATTTTCTAGTAGTACTACATAGGCCTAATACATATATAAAAGTTGATTTGAAACCATTTTGTGGAGAAAAGGGTAATTTATTTGATGACTTTTTATAATGAAATACAACTTTTTATTAGAAATGGTTGGGAGTGACATTTTTACTGCAGGACGGGAAATGAGTCAAAATATTAGGATCAGGACGAGATGGAAAATTAAAAAAAATATTGTTTAGAAATAATTTTAGATTAGAAATATATATAATGATTTTATAACTATTATGGCAATACTAGTAAAAGTTATAGCATTACTAAAAAAGTATAGTTTGTAATAAATAAAACGATAGAATGTTAGGAAAATGGTCGAGCACAAATAAAAGTGAAAACACTAACATATATTTAAACACACTTCGATATTTCGATGCTATTATAGCATCTTCCTCAGGAAGTAGTAGTAGTTACACTAAACAGGATGTTGTCTTCAGTGATACCAATTTGATTGGTAAGGATGAAAACTTCTCTAGTGAAGTTGAAATTCTCTAATGTTTCTCTATTACTCTGTGGATGGTAGACGGTACTAGTGTAGCCTTTGGGTTGAAATTAACGAATATTTAGGTTGGGTGGTTATCTAGACTTTGTGATCCATTATGAGTGGAGGCGTGTGCTGAAAGTGGTTTTTCTGGATTAGTGATTTGTGTCATGGCAGTGTATATTAATTTTATACTTCAGCAAGTTTCGAATCCAAATTTCAACAAAATATTCCTCACAATCTAACTCATGAACACCGCCAAACCATAAAATCCATCCAACAAAATCAGAACACCCTAATACTACCGGCTGTCAAAGCATCCACTACAGTACTAATGAACAAAGATGATTACATCGCAGAAGCGCAAAAGACAACTTTCAGACTCATTCACATACCAAAAAATTGAGTATGATCCCACTATTAAATTTGCCAACCAGCTTCAAGAACTCATCACTAAAGAGACCAAGTGACCAAACCTTTCTCCACCCATCGTCCATATTCTTCTACCAAAAAACCCAATAGGGCCAAAATTCTACATGCTTCCAAAAATTCATAGATACCGTACCACCACCAGGAAGGTCTAATGCCTCCAGCTGCGGATCAATTACAGAAAGAATTTCAGCCTATGTCGACCTACAAATGCGACCATTTGTTACCGAACTACCATCCCACATCAAAGACACCAACCATTTCCTTTAAAAACTCAGTAGCCTTCCACAATCTTTACCTCAAAGCACCATACTTGTTACCATCGACGTTGTGTCACTGTATACCAACATTCCTCAAGTTCATGGCCTGGCTGCATTGGAACATTTTCTCAACAAGCGTCCGATCAATACCACACTGACAACATCATTTATTCTGGATCTCACTAAATTTATAATAGAAAAGAACGACTTTCAATTCATGGATCAAAATTTCATTCAAACGAAAGGCACAGCGATGGGTACAAGGATGGCACCTTCATGTGCCAATCTGTTCATGGGCAAACTGGAAAAAGCATTTGACCACCAACTCAACAAACCACTTTACTGGCTTTGCTTCATCAATGACATATTCACGGTGTGGACAGCCGGCCAAGACAATCTAACCCTATTTTTAAACAACCTATACTCCTTTTCGGCTCTTAAGTTCACCTCAAATCAATCCCATGACCAGGCGACATTTTTTGATGAGGACATTAGGAAGTCAGATGGCCAATTCAAAACATCTTAAACCCACTAATAGACAACAATATCTGCATTTTGATAGCTGCCACCCATTCAAAACTAAAAGCTCTATCCCATGCAGTCTTGCCATACGGGCTCATCGCATCTCCTCCAATCCAAAAAGTCTTCAAATCCACCTTTAAAACTTTCAAAAAGCCTTTACAGAGAGGATACCATAAACCTCTCATTAATAACCTACTTCGACTAGCTGAAACTCCACAATCACCCAAACCTGAAAAACCAGATACTATACTTCTAGTGACTAAGTACCTCCCATGGCCTACAAAAGATAAACAAAATATTAGCGTCGGGTTTTCACATATTGGAAGCATCCAGCCGTACCAACAATATTCTCAAAAAACCACCAGTCCTTGTGTATAAACAGCCTCCATCACTTAGAAATCTTCTGGTACTCCCTAAACTCAAACTGAAAATGACACAACCTTCATTCAACCACAACAAGGCTCTCTACCTTGTAACAAAACAGCTTCCAAAACCTGCCAAATACATCATCCAGCAGCCACTTTCTCCAGCAACATCACCATACTCCATCTATACCATCAAAGGCAGTCACACATGTGAGTCCAGTAACCTAATTTACCAACTAGAATGCCAACAATGTACTGCACAAGATGTTGGCCTCACCACTGAAACGCTCCGTAAACGAATGAATGGACACCGCCATGACACCAAAATTAAGAATCCAGAAAAAACAGTTTCAGCACACGCCTCCAACTTTGAGGACTGCTACACTGTCAAGGTGTTAACATTCATTCCACAAGACACAATGTAATATGTATCAGATAAGAAGATGGGAGCTGGCACATCAATGGATCACAATGTCTAGAAAACCACCCAACTAAAATATTCGCTAATTTCAAACCAGAGACTACATCAGAACCACCTACCATCCATAGAGTAATAGAGAAACTTATTAAGAATTAATAGCCAGAGCTATTATTTATGCTTATTAGTAGGGAATTACTCCACAAGCTATCATATTCTGAAAATTGAAAAATGACACCTGGACACGGGAATCGAACCCGGGACCTCTGGCTTAGTACGCCAATGCTCTAACCACTGAGCTATCCAGGATTCGTCTCGTGCCCTGGGTCATTCTTCACTCATATTTTTAAGGCAGAGTCTATGATGGACTAGCGGAAATTAGCGGAAACATTATTGAAATTGATAAATTAACTGACACAATTAAAATGACAATGAATAAGTTAAAATGATTACTATAAACTATAAAGATATTATGTAAATATAGTTCAGTTAAAAGAAACTAATTCACTTCTATTTTAAATGATCTATCTTTACAGTGTCTCTTTACAGTAGTAATCATTTTAACTTCTTCAATGTAATTTTTAGCTGTGTAACTTAAAGGATCAATTTCAATAAATGTGTTGCTAATTTTCATATCAATAATGATACACGCCTTCTGACAAAGTAATAATAAACTTCATTATTACTAGGGATGGGGCCCTTAAAGTCTCGAGATTTGAAAAAATTTCAGATTCTTGAATTTAAACCCTTAATTTTTTCAAGTGAAATTTGTTTTAGAACGCTAAGATTGCTTATTGCTGGCTCAGAACTAATTATAATTATAGGATTAACTTAACCAGGGTCCAGACTAATAATTTAACACTTAAACGAAGGTATGAATGTTATAATAAGAATGTTTGTATTTTAGATTATTATATTGTATTTATACTTCCTGTTATGTTTATAATTTTTCCAAAGATTCAGATTTGTAAAATAGTGGATTTGACCCAAATCTAACTATAGTCTATTTTGATACATAAAGTCTTCAAAGGTACACTTGTTATATATTTTCTAAGGACGTGATTGTAGGCCACGTCTCACTTTGGTGGTCGCATGGTTCAACAAGCTACGCTCGTGTTAGACTAGACTACTGATGACGGGGAGATTGAGGTTTGAATCTTGGTCGGTTGTATTGAGGGTGGATTTCCTAAATGATTTCTCCCTTCATGTAAATGCAGGTACACTTCCTCTAAATATACCTCAACCTTCCTAATCCCTAAAGCCATTAGTGTACAAGCATATAATCTGAATGGGTAGTAAGACATGGTGCTAAAAAATATATTAAGGCTTTTTTTTATTATAAAGTGAAACCTATTTTCGGGTCAATGCTGTAGATGAAATAAATATACATTCTTTCAAATAAACAATAAATAACATATAAAAATGTGGGGTGAAATTGAATGAACCATCAGAGGATTTTAGGTATTTCGAGGATGTGTGAATATTTCAAAAATTGATATTCAAAGATATTAGAATGTTCTAATATTTGCAGATCCCTAATCATAAAGTAAAGTGTAATGTGCAGTAGAGCAATGTAAAGGATACGCTCCAATTAGTTTGCTAGACATGGCAGTCTTGGCTACATTCACCAAACAATCCCTGCCCAACTCCTCAACACTCAATGTGAGGTGCTCCTGGATGTATCTGCAGGCCTCTCTGGAACACACACAGGTGGGTTATTAACATACATGGACTGTTGTAATAACAATATCTACCTGTTCTGATGTCCAGCCCTTGTAATAACAGTATATACTTGCTTTGCTGTCAGGAGGATGATACAGGTCACTTGTAATAACAGTATCTACTTGCTTGAAATATTTATAATAATATAATACATCAAACATTTAAAGGAGGATAGAAGGGCAAGGCTTACACACTTACCAGACAAGGTTATCCTGCCCCAACCAGCAGATCCCAACGTAAAGAAGCAGCACAACATACTATAAAATGTCATGTTCTCAAGAGAGACACTTGAGGAAGGAAGAAGTCCCCTCCTTGTCCTGAGCGAGATGAATGGAGCTCCTCCAACACTTTCACAACTCTGCTGGAGCGAGTCTCCCCAGAGATAAATCAACGAAAGTCATCACGAAAGAATGGGTGTGAACGATACTCCCAAAAACCACTTCCCCAACTTCCAGAACCCACTTGCCTCCTCAACCTCCCACCACCACTGTCCTTACCCAAAGTAATTCTACCCCAACAAGTAGATCCCATATCCAAAAGCAACGCAGAAGGACAAGGCCAGAAGATTTCTCACTTCCACAGAAACAACCCGAGCAGGATGCCGAATGAGCTCCAACACTTCCAGGACCACGCTGAAGCAGATCACTCCACAGAAACAACCTGAGCAGGATGCCGAATGAGCTCCAACACTTCCAGGACCACGCTGAAGCAGATCACTCCACAGAAACAGCCCGAGCAGGATGCCGAATGATCTCCAACACTTCCAGGACCACGCTGAAGCAGATCACTCCACAGAAACAACCTGAGCAGGATGCCGAATGAACTCCAACACTTCCAGGACCACGCTGAAGCAGATCACTCCAGAGGAAAATTGATGGAAGCCTTCTCAATCGCAAATCCTACAACCTCCAAGAACACTCAAATCTTGAAACAAGATGTTATCCCCAAGTGGGGTTACCTTAAAGTGATTCTCACAGACAATGGACCCTAATTCCACTTTTCACGATGTAAGAAGATGTGCGGTGATTGGAAAATTAAAAGAGTGACTATCGCCATGTACTACCAAGAAATAATCCCGTAAAGACAGGCAAGCAAGAGTGAAAAATCAGAACCCATAATATGTGTCTCGAAGGAACACAGCCAATGGATAAGGTATCTCTAACAAAAAAAAAATTCTACCTCTTTCTTTCGAAAAAATAACGCCACCAGTTTTGCACCCAGCAAAATCCTTATTGGTCACACTTTCTGGTGACCAGAGGAATGGGCATCAAGAGACGCCAACATCATGTCACAATAATACCAACCCAAACAGAGGAAAAACAACTTCAATACCGAAAGAAGTATGAACCACAAAATGCAATGAGCCCCCTATAAGTGGGATCCCGTGTTCTAGCTAAAACCCACCTCCTGTTCAACACTGCTGATAGAATCCATGAATGGAACCCTACACCCTCCTAGAACCATGGAGACTAAACTTATACAAGCTTCATGACGACACAAATCCTAGCTGCGGAGCAATTAAGGCTCATCAGGGCCAACTCCAGCAACGACCCCCCAGACCCAAAAAACAAGTGAAGTGTTAGTGAGTGTACAGTGAAAAGTCCAAGAAGGGGGAATTGTTACACTGAACTAGTGGTGCTATCTAGGTGACCATTTTTTGAGCAAAGAGATAAGACTTTACCTAGTGAGCCATTGACCCCAAACACAAACAGTACAGGACTTTTTCCCTAAGAGCCAACAATGCGAGAAACACTGGATTCACTATATGTATCAAACAAAAATAATTTAAAACATTCATGTGAACACAAAGTAGAAAGAAAGTAAAATAAGTTTAGGAATAAAGGAGGGTATTTATTGTTATGTATAGAAATAAGTTAGGTAACAATATCAGCAGCCGGTGGGGAGATTGGAAACAACTCATTAATGGAATAGGTATATGGTGATAACCCAATAGTAATTTGAAGAACTAAATTAGTCAATGATAACCAAGTGTGGCCTTCTTGTTTCACCCTCCTCCCCCTTTCCTTCCCCACCAGCGCCTATGACCCATCGAGGCCCACTCCTTTGTCCCTCTCGGCGTCTACAAACCATCCAGGCTGAAGCAAGATAACGTGTGATGCGCCGTACCTCCAGAGAAAATCCAGGAATGTTACTTCACCAACTCACTGCTACCCTCCACTTTCCATCCAGAACAGACTACTTACTGAGCAAAGCGCAAGCAACCAAATGTTTGCGGCCTATAGTTACAGCACTTGTTTACACTTCCATAGCAGGTCTCTTACACAGCTGTAAAACACCTCTAGCCGGTGCCCTCTTCTCTAGATCTTCTATGCTACTCAAGCAATCTTCAGAGATACTTTACACTCCTTTGTAAGTGATATTATATAACAAGTAGGTATTGTTTCTTCTGAAAGTTAATTTAAGGGTGGCTTGTATTTGGGTGAATACAATGCTATAGTCTTAACAATTGGTTAATGACCCACATAAATACCACTACCTTTTCTTAAGATTGTATACATGTATTAGACCTCACCTGCAAGCCATCCTGTTACCACTGATGATTAAAGTAGGTGTCCCTAAACCTGTAAAGAACCTCACCTGCAAGCAATCCTGTAGCCGCTGATGATTGAAGTTGGGTGAATCTTCTGCTTCACCAAATCATCAGCATTCTTGAGAAGCTCAGCAGCGACTATCACCTGAAATATTTATAATAATATAATACATCAAACATTCAAAGGATAGAAGGGCAAGCAAGGCCTACACACTTACCAGACAAACACAACAAAACATATAATTATGTTATTTTCCAGGTGCATTAGTCCCTTCCTCAGCACTCAAGAGTAAAACACAGACTGAACTATTGCAGCATGCCATGGTCACTTAGACATTATTGTTAATTGATTCACAACCTTCTTTGAGAAACCAATGTTGTATTTATAGGTATAGTTATATAATATAATTGTTGTCATATCTCTATACATTATTTTACAATTACATTGGTCTTCCTCACACCTGAAGATGGTGTACAGTCTGTTCACGATAGGTTTTTACCTGGATGACAGTTTAAAAAAATCATATGTTTAGGTTTTGGGTTGCCAACGTTTGTAAAATATCACTGATGTTAAGTTTTTTAGTTACATGTTGTATTTTACATTTAAAATAACATAAACTTAAGTTTTCTTACACCGTTTCATAACTTTTAATAATTTCTTTCTACCCAATCCGAAACAATATTTTAAACATGATTAAAAGTACTTTTCTCAATTTTAGAATGTTGTCTACAAAGTGTAATATAGTGCATACATTAATACCTTTTAATACAGCCATAGTATTTACTTGGAAAAGAGAAAATACTGTCATATATATATTAAATTTTTTTATGATTATTTTATCGTATTTCAAAATATTTAACTGAATAAAATTGCGAAACAGGCCCATTCTATTCTGGTCTAGGTAGGTGTTGTCATGTATTTAGTGTCGCACCTCACCTTAGGTGTACTCAATCTGACTATGAAACTGGAATGTAATATCAATGTTAACATTTAAACTGGACCATCAACTGTGGCCCAATGCATTAAAAACAGAAAGGTTAGGACAAAAGTTTGAAATGACAAAAATTAAACACCTGAATTATATTAATATGTTAATAAATTAGTTTGTGGGAAAGTGAGGTTAGGTGTGTTTAACTAGACTTGAATTCTCTCTCTCTTGCTGTTTTCCTGGGTTATGTAGTTTTGACATAACAGTCTTTACGAAGTGAATACAGGACAGCCGGTGTACTAACCACAGAGGTAGTTCCGTCCCCCACTTCGTCATCTTGTAGTTGTGCTAGTTCCACAAGCACCCTGGCAGCTGGATGCTCAACCTCCAGAAGACGCAAGATAGTGGCGCCGTCGTTGGTCACTGTCACATCCTGAGGAAACAACATCAATAAAGCGTGACAAAGCTATGTTTAGTTGGAATGTTTATTGTTCATGCCACATGCACTCAGGTGGATTTAAGTCTGGAGATTGTGTGGACAGTCTAAAAGGGATTCCATTTTTGCAATTAATAATTCCTTTACCAATTTTAATTTTTGTAGGGGACGCTTTAATAAGGTATTTTTTCAGTAACTAAAGGTAAGCTTCAAAATTATCCTCCATTTTTTTTATTTAAGATTGTGGTAGTTCTTGGCCTTTTGTTTAGCCTAATTTTTCAAAAAGATCAAAATTTCCTTAAGGTGCTTTAAAAACAAACTTGACCACAATTTTGTGTGAACTTTTGTTTTGAGGTTAACATAGTGAGCTATGCTGAATGACAATTCACATTAGAGCTTGACAAACTTCCAGAAGAAATAGAGTAAACTGAATTTTTGATATAGAGTAAAGGAGATTCACTTCCTCCTTAATTAATGATTCATATGTTTGGATCTTAGTTTGTTCTTACACCATGTCTTAGTATCCATATCCATCCAGGATATCCATAATGGTGTAACTTAGTTTTTGATGAGGTTTAGTCAGTTATTACTGTAGTTTTATAGATAGCAGTCATATATTTCTTTAACCGTTATAGTGCCACAAGCTGATTTGACCGGCTCCGCTTACTATTGCTAAAATAACCATGATCCAATCTGATCGGCTCCGCCTACTATCGCTAAAAGTGCCACAATTCAATATGATCGGCTCCGCCTACTACCATTAAAAGTGCCAGGGCCAATGAGGTTGGCTCTCCAGATTTGCGCTAGTTCTTGCTTTACCTGATAGACAGTATCACTGGAAAGAGAACATTCCCCTGTATTATTTTATATAAGGTTGGCAACAAAAATCATCCGTAAATAGTTGTTAATGGAACTGGGAGTTTAGTACATTTATAATGGTGGATGGTGGCACTGTTGTTAAAGGGGATGATGAAAGTGTTTGTCTTCTAAATTAATCTATCTCTACAAATAAATTGAACGTTAGTAGTGAGGAATATAGGGATTTGTTAGGTGATGAATATGTGCCTCCAAAAGGAAACGAAAAGTGAAAGTGACAATGTTAGCGACATTAGGCCAGTTTTGCGTGTAAATACACATAATAGTGATAGAATTAGTGACTCTGATAGTGAATTTGTCATCAATCAGGGTCGTTTTAATTTTTTTGCAAACAGGCCTGTTTCTTTAACTCCATTATGTCCTAGTAGTAATATAACCATAACCATAGTAGTTCAGAAGAAGACAACAATGATGATTATCTCAATGAAAACGCTTACAGTTGGCAAGAAATGCAATTTGGGGGAGACATCAACAATCCCATAGTTATTTCCCATATTTACTCTGAGCTTTCCTGGCCCAAAACATGTCATTGATCCAATCGATTATTTCAATTTAATTTTTACAATGTCAATTCTCACTATAATGGTCACAGAGACAAACCACTAAGCGAATCAGTTTATGTAAAAATACTCTAAATGTCACAAAAATCCCGTGTCAAGATGTTGGTAAGAACCATCATTCCTGAAATGAAAGGCTTCATAGTATGCATTCTAAACGTGGGTCTCATCAGGAAACTAACCATATTTAGTTATTGGTCTACCAGTCTTAGTCAGTCAACACCTGGTTCCCTATCATGTTTTCACAGAATCGCTTTCAGTTACTTGCGGGCAATTTTTAACCATTTTTAACTATTTCCCTCTAATCATACAAATTACGAGCCTTATGCTAAGTTTCAAGTAATAATTGATCCCGCAAACAGACTTTTTAGACAGCATTACATTCCACATCAACAACTTAGTGTTGACGGAAGTCTAGTTATAACAAAAATAAAAATAAACTTTTGAGGTATTTACCAAACCAACATCAGAACCATTGAGGCGTAAAATTATGGATGCTTTTTGACTCGGTAAGTAATTATTGTCTTGCCTTTTATGTTTATCGAGGAGCAAAATCGGTAATAGATAAGATTGCAATCAAACGTGATGGCTTAGCTTTCATTGTTGTTATGACACGTCTTACAGTGGCAACTATCTTCAGAAAGGCTACTTGGACCATTTTTTCATTTTGAAACACATTAAAAATCTGATTCTGAACATAGTCAGCTAAGTGATAGGGGCTACTAGTTTTTGTCCTAATATTAGTCAAACATAGGCACATAAATACTGTCCCATCACTGCGCCTGGCTCATTGTTCGAATTAAATGCATTTACTAGCAGACATGAACATGGTTTGAGGATATATAACAGATGTATCATGATAAATATCAGGCTGGTATTTATCTGTTGTAATATATCAAGTAGAGCTGGGCCGATCAGCTATTTTGCCGATTAGTCCGATGCCGATCATTTGTTGCCGATTAGGCCGATCACCGATGCCGATTATTTTTGTTTTCAATTTTAATAAGTGTATAAAGTAAAATGACCCTTAAAGAAAAAAAGTTACTTTTACTAGTTTTATAATGTCCAATATAGTTTTGTTTTAATAACATTTAAATAGAAAATTTTAAAATGAAAAGGTTGTTTTATTGTTATTTTATATTGTTATTGTTAGGACAAGTGAACCTGTCACTAGACAAAAACAAATCACAATAATAAATAGAAAATATATCGGTACATGTTAAATAATTAAAATATGATTTCACATTTATGATTAAATAGGCCTACTGACCCTTTCATTAGACAAAGAAAAATCATAATCAGCAAATTTAAATTTAATTTTAATGATAAAAAATAATCAAGGCACACATATTTTTGCACACAAGGAGAATAGGCCTACATCTATTTTGTTTTTAGATGAAATAGGATTTTTTACATCCAATGTTTATTAAAATATGGCTTCAATATTAAACAAATTTTAACGATCGTAATATTTTTGTGAATTGTGATTTAGATATATCATAACATAGGTTTTTGGGATTCTACAAAGCATTCCATCATAATTTAACTTCTAAATATTAATATCGTATAGAAATAAGTGGTTTCTTAAAAAAAATATAATAAAAAGGCATCACCATTTTTAAACAGTAATCCGATCTTTTTATTAACAATTTAAATAATCTTAATGAAAAATAACATTGTATTAACTACATTTAAATAAAAACTACCTTTAGAAAATCGAATGAACGGTGAACGGGTCAAAATGAACGGATCATTGAACTGAACCAGATACAATGAATCGTTCATTTAAAAGAACGATTTTGCCCCTCTCTACTTCAATATGATAAAATAAATAATAAATAACATAATGTGCAACGAAAGTTATTTTTCGTGTTTTTTTTAAGAAATACTTTAAAACTTATTTTAATTTACTTTTAACTATTAAAGAAAATGTAAAATTTAAATATTAATATATATTAATTAAATTCATATTGAAATATGAGCGAAACAAATTCCCTGCCAGTGGAAAGTTTTGTACTTGCATTAAAAGAAAAACGGTTTCCATTTAAAACAAAATGTGCGCATGTGCGAGATTATTACGTCCGATGTTTCATTTTTTGGGCATCTTTAACAAATCGAAATAAAACAACACCAATCTGCTAATATTTTATTTTATGATTATTAGATTTGTTACTTGTGAGTATTTTTATTTCTAATAACGTGCATAAATTGGAAAAAGACCTATGGTAAATATATTTATTTTGATATATTTTGTTTGGAATGTTGGATGTGCTGTTTATTTCAAACCTAAGTCGCTAAGAACAAGCTAATTATTCAAAGATCACATACGAGAGAGCAGAGATAAAATATTATTTTTTTAGGAATTATAATATACCCACACATTTTGAATAATCGGCATAAATAATCGGAGATTCAAACACCGATCATCGGAATTGCCAGTTATGCGATAATCGGCCGATGATCGGATTAATAATCGGCATCGGCCCAGCCCTAATATCAAGCAAAGGAACTTTTGCTGTTGATGTGTGGCATTAGTAAGAATATGACCTAAATCATCACCACACAGTGTACAGGCATATTTTGTAAAAATTAAGAATATGGCATTAGGTCCTATACACTACTTGGCGAACTTGTGTGAGCAAAGATTCCGTGGGTGAAATATAACAGAAAAACAAAACTAGCCTTTGAGCATCTGAATTATATGAGTTATAGTTTTATCCCAATTGTTATGTCTCTAACAACAGCCAGTATTCTATCATATTTGTTCGGTAAGCAGTTTCGTACCAACTTGGTGGAAATCGGTTAATATTACTGAATTTGCTGCATGGTTTGTTGGGCATTATTAAAAGAGAGCTGGTAAGATTTGTGAACAGTTATTGACAGCTGTTGCAACAACAGCTAGCCTTGAACACATTTTTTCAAGTTTTGGCATAGTCCAAACAAAATTAAGAAATTGGTCGGGAACGTAAAGGCATATAAGTTAACTTTCTTGTTCAAATACTTGAACAAAGATTCATGCAATAAAAAAACAAACTTAGAATGGGTTTGGCCTGAGTCAGAGGAAGGAGAAGTTGAAAGCAAAAATATTAGTTTAGTTAACAGAGCTACTTTTTTAAACCAAGATGAAGATTATGAGACAATTCTGAGACAATGAGTGATGACTGAAAAAAAAAATTTAATCTAAAATTTATCTTAATATATCTTAAATACATTCACATTTTTTTCACTGTTCACTGTTGTGTTCAAAATTGTACTTATTATGTAAATATGTTAATAAAATAATGAAAACAGAATATTGACTAAAAATTAAAAATTTACTAAAAATCATTAAAACAATTTTATCCATACAAAATAATAGAAATAGTTAAGTAAGTAAATATTGATGTCTAAATGTTTCTGACTATCTCTTTACATACAATTCATCTGCACAAATATACATATTGTGTGTGTATGATTTGAATTTTTTTCACGAGATATATATATCTTTCAAGACCTCGATACATATAATATATATACATCCGATATTTTCGAATCCTGAACATGAGACCTACACCAATGTCATCCACCAACATCTTGTCCAGTCCGACTGGGCCGAGAGAACTCTTGACTATATTGGCGATGGAGCAGGCCGCCATCACTGCAACAACAAAAATTACTCATAGGTTATCTGATATAGCTCCTCAAGTAGATAAACATAATAAAACTAATTCTTTATATTATAATTTTACTAAATTAATTTACTAAATTAATTAATTAACATTTTTTATTAGGATCATGTAAATTTGCATTAGAGTTAATATTGACATTCTTGTTTCAAAAACAGAGACTAACATTAAATATAAAGTTAGATAGGTTCTGTTTATTGAGCATTTATTTTTGCATATAAAACTATGGATGGGTTCAGAAGGGTCACCTAAAGAATCCCACTAAATATCAATTTGATTTATATATTAAATCCAGAGTAAGTTATTTCTACCCAACCAAACCATAGAGTATATTAATAGTCAGAAACTCTGCAATTAAAATATCCGACAACAGGGATTATTAAACATTCAACAATCAAGATTAGTCAACAATATTAATTTTCTGATTCATCGAGGGTGGCTAGGTTGTTTTGTAGATTTCTTGTTGGGCGTTATGCAATGCCCAAACATCAGAGATAATGTACTTATTAGCAGTTTGTCTTAACAAATGTATGTCTGGACAAGATGAATAAATTTGAGCTTTGCTCAGCTGTTTCCAGCTTGGTCAACATTTACAAAGCTGATTAGTGAGACTTGGGAATGACATCATTAATCAATAGTCAATCTTTACAATGAAAGAAGTTCTTACACTCTTACACAGAAATGGCCTTCTACAAACTTCTTACTGAGCAACACTTCAAAGCTGTTTCAAAGGTTGATTTGGTCTTTAGGATTAACTTGATAAAAACGGTATCACATTGCAGTGGTAAAAAAGGGGATAATCTCTCAGGGTAAAAGGCGTGGCGTGGCTTCACAACCGACCAATTCTGCGCCAACAAGAACAGATGGATCAAGGAAACCGTAGATGGCGCCAGCTACCAGACAGGTCTTGCGAAAAAATCATATGTTTGAAAATATCAGTTTTCTCTAGAACTAGTGAAATTATTATGTTAATATTTTCAACACCCCTTACAAGATAATGTACTGATGTTTATTAATTGTTACATTTTCTTAATTTTTGTTATGGAGCCGGCAGTTTTCTATTGAAAAATGTCAATTTTATCGATATTTGATCACTGTTAAAATTATAGAGGTGGTGTGTATATAAAAAGTATAACTTAATCAACATGTTTCTAATCTTGAACAAACCATTCCCGAAAAGAAAATTGCAAAACAATAAAAATTCTTTAAGATAACCATTTGTTCCCATAGCTCTGCATTTCCACGCCAAATGAAATGGGCCAATCACCTTAAGGCATGTTTTTTCGACTGACCTGATATTGATGTTTATGACCGAGACAGTATCCAGAACTTGGTTTGCTAATCCTTTCCTTAACCAAACTAAAAAGCCTGGTATCAACCAATGAGCTGAGAATTGTGCGCCAATTTCAAAATAGTATGACTCCTTATGTTAGATCTAAACAAGTAAAACTGACCCATATAGTCTTTTTTAACATATACACATTGGGCGAGGAAAGTGGGAGATAAATAAAGAGAAAGTCAACGTAAATTATTTTATTCAAAACAAAGTTTGAATTGATAATGTAAGTTCATTTCCAAGACCTAAAATTATTTGTGTCTATATACCAAAAAAAGCACAAGTTGCATGTGTCCTCTTACTGGGACTTTAGAAGAGGTAACAGTTCAAACAAAATCATTAAGCCTTTGAGACAATCAATAAGTAATTACTAATAAGAGAACATTCTATCTTAATAGGATCAATATTAAGTATCAATAGCCACAATGGGCCATTAGTATGAACGTGTATTGGATTCTAGCAAGGAAAAAGGAAAACTCCAATCAATTTATAAAGGCCACATGTAGATGGCACATAGGTGTAATTCAGGTGGCTATTGAGAGGCACAATTCCAATTAGGAATGCCTCTATATAAAGATAATTACATAATATGAATCAAAACCCATAGGTCATAGACAAGGCGGACAAACCCTCCTTAAGCCAAGTCACGGAGCTGAGGGGGTAAAACAATATATATGAGAGTTCAGATATCTGCAATAGCTATATTGGTGAAGACCACACAGTCTCATAATGAAGGTCAGTTGATGGTAAAACCATTCTGTGATTAAAGTCATGTTCCAAGGACCTCAACAACCACTGAGAATAACCTTAAGCCCTAGGACATTAATATCCAAACATAAGATGATAACAAAATACATAAAATGGCTCTTAAGGATGCCATTCTGTGATTAACTTGAAATAACATAAATACACTTCCTTGTGAAAATAATAAAGGAGAGTTCCCTACATCTATATGTGCTGTGACCCAGTAACATGTGAGGGGAAGCTATTCTTAAGCTAACAGTACAATTAAATAATTCAATAGACAGGCAGAGCCTGCTAGTAAACAAACAAAGTTCTACTTAGAACTGATGTAACCTTCACAAGCATTATCAGAAGGAGAGTTTATATCACCCTAAATGTTTGTCTTCACCTTAACGGCGAGGCCACCCATACCATCCTTACAGTCGAGCTTTTGGCAGCTGGTGACTGTGAGTAGCGTTACTTCTTCAGTCAATGGGTGAATAACAAATACAATAGTTGTGGGCTGAACATTCAGATTTATATGGTTAAAAATTTGCTGATGAATGGGGAAATCACTCCTCTTTGTGTCGTTGCTGCGCTCGTAACACAAGTATCAGACAGAGTTCAGGGTGAATGCACTAGATCTTATTTCCCTCTCTCTTGAAAGGTATAAAATTAGTTGAATCGGCTAGTTAATCATGCCGTCACCTCGAGAGTCATAAGTTGGAGCATGTAACCAAAACTAGTCTACTATGCCTGTGTATACTATTGTGACAATTTTCAAACTGTCTGTAGTAGATTCTCTTGAAACATAAGATGCTAGGGTCACTAAGGCCTCTCAAGAATTGTTTTCAGACAATGGAAAACTGTCATACATCAAGGCAAATTTCAGCTCCTTGTCATCAACCATTACACGTCGTCAGGCGAGGGTTGTGAGCCTCAAAAACAACAAAAAGTTAATAGGAAAATGTGTGTGGTGATATCGGAGAGTTAGTGTCAGAAAAACTGAATGAAACATGTGCTTGAAAGAAACTCAGGCCATAAAACTTTGTGCTCTATCTATCGAGATTTTAGCACTACTGACATTGAAGAAGAATTGGCATCTAGTGATTTAGTGCACTTCAAGTATGCTCCCAACGCTTCTGTAGAAGTAGAAAGGAGCTTTTCAAAATACAACAATGTGCTGAATAACAAGAGATATTCATTTTACATTGAGAATATGTACATGTTCACAGTCATCTAGTGAAACGCAGAAGGAAGTAAGAATTTAAAACTTTTATTCCTATCTAGACTTAAATTTTCTCTAAAATTTCACATTTGATAAATCATATGACTAGTTAACAATATTACTTGTTTTATTTCAGAATTGTTGCTCCTCGAATTACTAAACGTGCTAGTAATCCAGCAGACATTGTTTTAGTTTGTAAAGAGGATTACATGGAGGGAAGGAAAAATACAGAATTAAAACATGTGTGCCAAGTGTATTATTGTAAAGATATCAATAATTTTAATATATAATTTTTAATTAAGTAACTAAATTTTATAAAATATTTAGTGTATTTCATGTTATATTTTAGAATATAATGTAAATCCTAACTGTATATGGAATTTTGTTCAAATTTTTTAGGTTGTGAAGCGTATAACCCGAACGGGTAGTAAGACGCGGTGCTAAATAATAATAATAATTTAGGTTGTTTTTTGCAGATTTAAAGTAATTATTTAGAGTTTTTAAAGTCATTTTATTGGCAATTTTTAGGAAATAAAATTCCGGGCCCTGCAGTACTAAGTAAAAACCAAAAATAAGATCTTGTCAATGTAGCATTTAATACTACCATACTTGTACCCTTTATTCTTCATATTCTATTGTAATTTTTTAAAATTAACAATGTGTATCTATAATTATTTATTTATTATCTATGAAAGGTACTTAAAAATAGTTTATTCATGTTAAGAAATAGTGTATTATATGCTCTAGGCCTATTTACTATTACATATACTTCCTGTTTTCAATAGATTAGATTAGATTAGTATGTTGTATAAATATTAGTCCCAGTCAAAATAAACACCAATCAAACTGAAAGGACGTAGGGCATGATAAATAGGACATTTTACATCAATTTGCAGTACATGTAATGGGCATGACCACTGGGTCGTTAATACTCAAAACCAAGACTCAATAGTCGCAAATATTGTTCTTGGAGGATGTACACTTTTTTAAGAGCTACCCCTTGACCTTAAACCACAAGTTGAGCCATAGTGGTGTAATATTACTCTATTTCGCATTCATGTACAAGACATACAGTATCAGCCTAGTCATCGCTCACACTCCTTGGCTGCTGGAATGTGCCACCAACCCTTCTGTCTTGATGAACCCTAGGGGAGGGAGTATTGTCCCGTTATAATGTCCCCCCCCCCTACCTGCTTGTTAGCACTTGTCACTACAGTCGAAACAAGCAAGGTAAGTTTACTACCTTTCAGGCTAAATGAAGTGTACCTGATTGTCTAGCAACTAGTATTACTAACAGGCAGATTTAGCTTAGGCCACTTAAGCTCTAGAATAAAATTCCAGCATAATTCCCAGCTTTCCTAGCAACATTTTTCTAATTTTTTAAAAGACTTTTTATTCCAGTTGTAAGACTTTTAAAAAAGATTCTGTATGAAAATGTTTTGTAAAATGTGTGCTGAAGTCACTGCCAAATTTGAGTACTTGAGTATTTTTAACCAGCTACTAGGCTGTATTGGAGTCTTAGACATTTGTTATCTTCTCTTAGGCGACTGTCACGAGCTAACAGTTCCCTACCACCTCAAATACAACATTTGTGGTAAAACCATAGAATTATTCTAACCTGCATGTATTTCAATTTTTAATATCCATCTTGGCTATTCGTATATTTACACAGATTAGAAAGGAATATGAAAAGTAGAATATGGAAAAATTCTATCCACATATGCACAGATTTGGGTACAATTCCTCTAATTTATGCTTTACTGTACGTAATCATAAAATAGAATAAGAAGAGGGACTTTAATTTAGTTAAAAATTTGTTTAGCTATTTAAATTGTATGTTGGTTTAGTGTAAAAAATGGGTCTGTTGTTCATTGGCTATCTATACATTATTATGTATTTGCACTGCCTAATAAACATGGCCGAGCTATTCATATTTAATTAAGCTAGTGCAAGGTTATAGGATATATATCATCAGATATATTGTGATATATAGCCTGATATTTATCTGTTGATATATATCATGATATACTGTATATCCATCAATGGAACTTAACACATTTTTAAAGATATTTTTATATTTAACCCACCATATCTTAAATTCAATTTGGGAATTCCCCTCTGAATAAAAGCAGTGCAGCCAGCTTGGGAATTCCTCTTAAACTTATGCTGCTAGCAAAGGGATTCTCCTTTATTAATTCAAGTTCAGGCCTTTAGGAGAAGAAAGTTTTCCCCTTTACAGATAATAGACAGCAGTGTTAGTGCAAGGAAAAACTTCCAAGGACAGACTGCATCAGTAGAGTAGCTAGCTAATGGGGGTGGTGGGGGAGGTCTGCCCTGGGCAGCACTTTTGGTCTACTGCAACGAAGAGAAAAGTTTTTATTCTGCCGGGGTAGTAACCTACAAGACATCACACGCAATTTTATTATTTACTACTAAATAAATAAAATGTAAATACATAACAAAACACTTGAATTTCCCTATCATTCAAATTCTTATAAATAAACCAATAAAACTCAATTTTAATTTCTTAAATATATGTATATAATATCTCAACATGTGGTTAAAACTTAATCCTAAAATATTAAAGCATGAACCCAGCGGAGACCATGTTCGGGCTTTCACACAATGGAAGGAGTTGGAAATTATAATCCGACACAAGAGTAACAATTGAGAGAATGGAACAAAAAGGAGTTAAAAATAAAGTGAAGAAGTGGAGGGAGATACTTTCAAGATTGTTGGATATGATTAGATTCCTAGCTCAACAGAATTTAGCCTTACGGGATCATCAAAAAGGAATTATTTATTGCGAGACTAATGCTAGATCTGATTTAACAGGAAATAGAGGATTTTTTTTAGAATTAGTTAATTTGTTTGTGAAATATGATCCAGTGCTACGTGAATATGTTCTAAGGATAAAGCTGAGTAAAATGTTTGCTAAATCCTATATGTTGCCTACTATTCAAAACGAGTTTATAGAAGTTTTGGGAGAGAAAGTAAGAAGCAAAGTTATCGAAAGAAGCCAAGTAGTTTTCTATGATATTCAACAGCACTTCTGATATTTCTCATAGGGATCAAACGAGTTAAGTTTTGCGCTGCGTTATGATTGATGGAAATAAAGTGAAGTTAGTAGAATCATTTGTTGATTTCAATGAAACAAAAGGTAAAACCGCAGATAATATTTCAACTATGATTTTGCAAAAATTAGAAAACAACGGAATTGGTATTCAAAATTGTAGAGGACAAGCCAATGATAATGCTGATTTGATGGTTGGTCAACATAGTGGCGTTCAGAGACGTATCAAGGAACTTAAGAGAAAAGCAGAATTTGTCGGGTATTCATGCAGCTTCTGTTGCTGCGAATTCTGTAACTTTTTTTTGGAACTGTGGAGAGTTTGTTCACGTTTTTTCTTCCTTGACCCATTGCTGGGATATTCTGACTTCAGTCACTGGTCAAAGTGTCAAGCACGTAGTAGAAACTCGATGGAGTGCAAGGGGAGAAGCTGTGAGTATTGTTTTATATATATATATATATATATATATANTTTTATATATATATATATATATATATATATATAATTTGAAAATCGGAAGTGTTTTAGAACAGTTAGCTTGTGATAAAGAAATTACCAGGTCAGATGCTGGCGTGCTGCTTGGTGCGTTACAATAGTTTCCCTTTCTGTGCTTTCTTGTCCTGTGGGAATCCGTCCTTCTAGGAATTAACAACACACACAGGCCTACCTCCAAACAAAAGAAATGAACGTACAGCAATGTGATATAACACTCGAGGCTTTGAAAGGATTTTTAACTGAAAATAGGGACGAACTAGTTAACAATTCAATAGCCTACGCCAAATAACTTTATGAAGATCTTGGGATAGTCATGTAGCGTCAACGTCGATGTAGAAAGGATGGTTGGTGAAAAATCACGAGATGCTGAGTTGTCATATGAAACTGAGTTGAGAAGAGAAATATTTTCTTTGTTGTACAGAGTGATCCAAGAAATTACTCTTGGATTTCAACATCTTCATCTTCTTGCTGAGAAATATGCCTTTCTCACTCCATCAAATCTTTTTAATGACAAATACGAGTGTCAACTAAATAATAGCTATCGGTACGATGACATTTATAAAGAAGAGTTCCTCATTGAGGGAAAAATATTTCAGAATTTTAGTGTCGCTGTTACGCAAGACGAAACAGAGACGTGGAAGGAAGATCCCCTTGAACTTTTGCAGTTTATTATATAATACAATCTTGAAAACTCAATTCCAAATATTCTAATACTTCCAGGGGTGCAGAATATGTCCGAACGCACAAACGAGGTTTGGGGGAAATTAAAGCAGTTACCTACCCTACCGCAGGTGTTTGGTAGCTATGGTGGGCAGGTGGGGGAGGGTAGGGAAGGGTGAATAATGTTTTGTTTTAGTTTGAATTCAGTCACTCTTATATTGCGGTCTAATTACACAGTGATGTGTTTATTTAAACTTGTGACATGCATATTGTAATAATTGTGTAGCCATGAAATTGTTGTTTTTAGTGGACCTATTAAGGTTTGTACATTGTACAATAGATAAATGTTTATA
>CABFWO010007711.1:0-23014 GCA_902155825.1 Timema genevievae | reverse complement strand
ACATACATACATACATACATACATACATACATACATACATACATACATACATACATACATACATACATACATACATACCTAATCAATCCGTTCCCTTACGGGGTACGCAAGAAATTGTGCATATAACTATAAAAAAAACTCCGTAGTTGATCCATTCTCACTAACTTTCACCAAACTTCCCTATCCTTGCTTACTCTCTTCGCTTCAACAACATCTATACACCGAGTCATACATGCTATTTTATTCTTACTCTTAATGTTTACCTTTTTATACGTTTGTCTATAACATTTATTCACATCTTACATAGCCTACCCCATCCTTTTAATCCACACACTCTACCTTCATATTATATTTGCTTCGTCACTCGATCCACACTCATCCTCTCAACATACCCAAATAAACGTAACATGGTTCTTTCACATTGACTAAATAATTCGCAAGGCAACATAGTACAATAATTTTATTTTTATTATATACATCATTTAAAGAGGAATTAAAATGTTTATGTTGAGTTTGAGATTAACAATTTATTGGAATGAATTCAATATAATTAATTTAAATACAACTCATTCTGTAAGTTTGGAAAAAAAATTATAATTTAACTGTCAAGTTTTACATTGGAGCTTAAAGACTGTCTAGTTGAAAGTTTACTGGAATAAATAAAAATACTTGCGTATTTATTTTTTAAAAGCACATAATTCCTTTATTTATAGATATGATTTGTTTATTTAAGACTTTAGAGCGATTATGTCTCATTTATTTTAATTAAATAAAATCAATATACTTTGCGTGTGTGTAGATATTTGAGGATGCTAATAACATCAGAGGCTGGTATCAGATTGCAAGACTTTTCAGCAGTTACTTCATCTGTCTACAGTAACCATTACGGATTAAACTTCACGATTAATTTTATTCGTCAGAATTTTATGGAAATCATCGGATTGTAAGTATAGCAAAATGTTTTCTAGCTTTAAATCAGTTTTAAAATATTTTGAAAACTACCACAAAGCACTAAACTAATCCAGAGAGATATAATTGTATGACAATTTTAAATTGTTCTTGGATATATATATTCCAAAAGTATTGCAGCTAATTCAATTATTAGTTTTATAGTCGAGACTATCCGACAAGAAGTTTAAGTTAAAAGCCAAGCTTTGTAAATATAGTTTTCATATTGTTCAAGAATCAACTTAAAGCCTTGCCTTTTGACATATCTATTATGAATATACTCAATTTGTTAAACTAGTATAAAAACAAATAATATATTTTGATTTTGATTTACAAATTATAAAATGGAAAAATATTTAAAAGTAGCCCTATTTTTAAATATTTGACCAAACATGTCAAGCAGATACTATTTTCATCCCAACCATTTTCTATATAAGTAGTATTTTGTTCCTGGGCTACATGTTACCCGAATCAAATACAACATAAAAAAATTTAATGTACTGTTTGATATTGAGTTATGAGTTTTAAAGTTTGAATAACTAATTCTACGAGTACAACATCAATACAATAAAATATTATTTGGATTAAAGCTACATGTTATAAAATTGTGCTTGAAGTAGGTCACATATTTTTATAAAATGGTAAATGTTAAGGAATCTAAAATACAATTACTAAACAAATTTCTCAGTCAAATTATAAATATTATATGGATATTTGTTTTGTTTCCAAGGTTGATAATAATCCAGCTAGGTTTGTTCTAAATTTTTAAGTAATTCTTTTCTTTAATTAACTCATCTTCTAGTTAGAATAAATATAGAAAATATACTTATTAAAAAATAATCAAAATGAAATTTACATAACAATTGAATTTAGCTTATGTTAGCAAGATTAATGATTCAATATAGCTCCAACATAAATCTAATTAACAGATTTTAGCCTTACATTAAGTATTTTAATGTATCCATTATATTTTTAACTGATTGACTGTTGCATAAAACTAATTAATTCATATATATATATATACACAAAAAACTAGATTTTACTGGTCTTAGATGTAGCCTAGCTGACGTTTTCGTTATGTTCGTCATAATGAATTAAATGATGCTAAATTAAGTTTTGTATAGTATACATTCTTGAACAAATGAAGTAAGATTTGACTATGCTTCAAATATTTTAAACTTTGTTTGTCTTTATAAAAACTTAAATCTTAGTGAAATATATATTTAATATATTTGAAAATTGATATTGTAAATACTTTTTTTTATTTTACTTCATATCTCATGGCAATAACATTACTTTTAAAATATATCTCAACTGCCTGAACAATTTTACATTCGTTCCAGTAATGGTGGAGTGGACCTGCTAGCAACAATTTTGACTGGCATTGCCGAACACGTGTCAACCAGAGATCAAGCTGAAGAGGTAAGATCACTTATGTCATAATAAATATTAGCATATCATGATAACTGATATATTATGTAAATAATACATGTAAGTGGTAAATATTAGGCAAGTGGACAACATTCGTATAAGAAAGCCTAAAATTAGTTTTGGACATTTAAAATAATAATTATCTGCTCCATTTAGGAAAAAATCTAACATGCTATCACCTTAGTGATTTATTTATTCTATATTAATTAAATTTTCAACATATTTGACCACGATTTGTATTACTATGATTTCACGAAATTAATTCAAAACTGTCTTTCAATATCAGTGGTGTACCATGGAATATAATTTCCAGGGTAAGAAGAGCTTGTTGAAGCTTCATTCATACTTGAACAATGAATGTTTTACTGAGCAACGGGAATATATAGCGATTTTATTACGAATAATTAACTATCCAGAAGGCCTTATTTTCCTACCAGAATAATTTTACTAGACATGAGTGTTCTAGTAGGAAAAACATTCTTCAATAAGGTTTTTTTTGTAATATAATCGGGCTATAGTTTAGTGCTTTTCAACTTGACCTTAAGCCAAAAATCGATATATATATTAAATTATATCCATATTTGCTTTTAAATTCTTCTTCTTCTATTTTCTTTCCAAGAAAATTCGAAATTTTTTTCAAAAATATTCATATAAAAATCTTATGGCCTTATATTAGTTGTAGCAAGTTGTGGATGGCCTGAGAATTAAGAGGCGTCATTAAAAGGAAAATTTTGCATTAATTCAGGATTTGAACCAGTTAAATTATATAGTTCGTTTTGCATTGCAATATTTGCTTACACTAAATTAAATTAATGTATATAAATGGCTTTGTGAAATAATATAGTATTTCACAAAATAGTCTTTAAAATTTAGATAATTCTTATTTTTTACCGAAATGGATAACAACCTTAAACATTCAGGACGACCTACAAATGAGTATATTTCTCTATAAGAGGAAGTATTAGTTATATAACTTTAACAGTTGTTGTGGCATGTCACATTATCACGCCAAGCCCTTCATACACAGCTGTTGCAAAACCTTGAAATCATTTTCCGTTGCAGCTACGGAATTTCATAGAAGAGAACCAAGCCAACCTAGGCACCGCAGTGGGGGCGTCCCAACAGGCGCTGGGAACCGTGGAGGCAAACCTCGCCTGGCTTGACCAGAATGGTGAGGAAATCTCCAACTGGCTCAGCGTATCTCTTCCTTCTACGACGCCAGCGCCTCCTCTAACGACGCCCCACGATGGGGCTGGCAGTTTCTCCGCCAGTGTCTTTGCCATTACTGTATCCCTCATTCTGACTTGCGTCAGATTTGTGTAACGTATATAATCACAGTTCAAGACTGATCCATTCATTCACTCAGTAATTGTAATTTGGTTTTTTATAAAATAAATACGTCAGTTTGATAAATGTAAATAATTGTCAATAATCCATCGTGGTATTTAAGTTGTTTAGTCATAACAATAACCATACCTTAAAATATGTTTAGATCTAATGTCAAATAGTTTTACTCTAAGCCATGTGTTCTGAAGTTGAAACTTTTTTGTTTTTAATTTATCATGCATCACAAACTGATAAATGATCATTTCCCACAGATTAAAATTTGTTAAAATAATAAATTTCAATCAAGTGAAAAATTACAACCTGGATATTGGGATCAAATTCAGGAAATTTGGCTTTTTGAATAAATAATCCACCACTTAGCCATCCTATTTGTTCTCTTATCAAGGGCCACCTTTCACTTTTACCAGTTACCACAGTTACATTGCGCTTAATACAACAAAAGATGGAAAGATGGCCTTGAAAACGACACACATGAGGATGGCTCAGTGGTAGAGCATTAACGCGTCCAATAAAAGAGGGCCCAATTAGCATGTTCCTCTTGTCATTTTAAATCTAATTTGATTTGAAATGTGGTGTCAAAAATGAAAACTGTACGATCCATGGGCAATGTTTTGCCCATGTTGACTAATCCATGACTATATTTATGTTAAAGACACTTTGTAGAGCAATATTTTAATCGATAGGTTTTAAACATTTATTAAAAAAATCTAATATTATTTTTATTATTTTCCTAAGGAAGTGTATCGAGAAGTTTATTGGTATTTAAAATAAAAAATAATATATTTATTACATTATCTCATAAAATTGAAAAATTATATAAAATAAAAAACCATTACTAGTTGAATTTGGTTAAGTTATTCATGAAATCAAAATTAATTGGACTTAGTTTAACTATTAATTATGTTTTACATTCTCTCGACCCTTCGGAGAGGGAAGAATTGGAATCGTCAAAAAAATTGAACTTGATATTTTAATTAATATCGACGTTTCATGACCGCCTGAAACAGAAAATGTTGTTTTCGTTATGTGTATGCTTATAAGTGTGTTTGTATCTTGGCATAGAGCAGAAAATGTTTAACCGATTGGGATAAAACTTGGTATCTAGAGTTTTTATAAGATACTCCGAGCAATTTCTGGAATTAGATAGCCAACCCAAGAATCAACACTAGTTTACTGAATAGCAAAAAGAAAACAGCTAAATATTCTCAAAATCTACTATAACGATTTTGATTAATTTTTTTATCTAGGAATTGTTAATACAATACTATACACAGAATATTAAGTCTTTTTTTTATTTAAAATTACTTTTAGGGTACTTTACATAAGTATAAACTTCCAATTTTGATCATATCCTCGCAAATATTTCAAATAGGCTTACGAAATAATTTATCGTTATAATGTCTATTAGCATTAAAAATCTTTTATTTAAAATATATTTTTATAAAACCAATAGTTTATGACCCAATATCAAAAATATTTTTTCAAAGACGTATTTGAAAATTTAAATTGATTGTTATGCTCTTTGGTAGAAAGATATGTTCCTATTTTATTAATATTTCTGTAACAGTGTATATAATTTCATTTAGACCTATGCTCTTTGTTGAAATATTTATGCAAAATTTATCATATTTTGTTTTACAAATCTTACGAGTTTTTAGTAAAAGTCTTTATTTTAAGAAAAATGAAATAGAAAGTCTGTGCGATGTATTTTACCATTTATTTTTGTATGAACTGTCACTTGGCTTGTCTAAGCACATGGATTTTATACAATAATTGCAATTTCACACGATATAAATATATGTATGATAGTATTTTTATA
Organism: Timema genevievae; assembly: GCA_902155825.1. NCBI lineage: Eukaryota > Metazoa > Arthropoda > Insecta > Phasmatodea > Timematidae > Timema > Timema genevievae. The sequence goes on along the minus strand of CABFWO010007711.1, from coordinate 17,469 downwards.
CTAATACATTTTAAAGATATAAAATAAATTTGTCATTAAACATCTATTTTGTGTCTCATTTAAGCCATATCTAATATGGTTAGGAAAATCCCTAATTGTTATTTAGTAATTACTGAAACGTTTTGTGAAAATGTAAATATGGGTTGATTAGTTACTGATACACGTCTTATTAAATACTCTTACTAGTGTTGATAGCTATTAGGAGCGACAACAATGGTTTAAAAACGATTTTAAATTTGTATTACAGGTTAAGTAAATTATTGAGGATAGCTCTTTTAATGGTGAGGGCTAACCTGCTTTAATTAATTATGAAAACTACACATATTATTGAGAATTTCCTTATGTATCCTTAACTTTCTTGATATGACTCGTTCAAGAGGCTTACATTATATTTCATAGTTTTATTATATTTAATATTGAGGAATGTGTGTAAAAACTATCTTTTCTAGTGACGGTAATAACGTTAGGGCTGACATTAGAACAAAATAGTTTTGAAATAAATTCATTACTATTAAGTTGACAGTATGAGGGACGTGAGCTAAGGCCAGTATTTTCAGTTTTAATAGCAAAACTTTTTCGGTCAAAATTAATCAAATATTGCTCAAGTAGAAAAATAGAGTTTAGTTTTCTTCATATTGTTATATAAGCAATTCTTGAATATATTTCACGAGCATAGTGGTTAATGGACGACAAACTTTTTAAATTAAGATAAAAGATTGTCATTAAATACCTGTACACCCTTCACAGATATTCAACAACTGTTGACATTACTAGGCGAATAGAATTAAATGCATATGTTTCTACTGGGAAAATACTTGATATCTTTTGACTAAAATAATGTTTTGATATAAAAAACTGCAAAAACACTGCCATTAACACTCGTTCCCTACATTCCCATCTAAAATATAAAAATCATAAAATGTATTTTAGTCAACTATTTTCAATTAAAAGGTGTCATGTGACCAACACAAAAAATCATACGATCATTAATCTCAGTTTTATAGAGAGGAGCCGCTAGTTTTTTTTCTTTTAAGTAGCTCCTCGTTTGTCATCATGAGACTGAATTGATCTAGTTCTAGATTCACTGCTTTACAGAAAATCTGGAAACCCTGGAAATTGAACCGAGGACTTGTGGATCTGTAGCCAGGAGCTCTGACCACTAGATCACAGATGCGGTAAAAGCAACCATCTTAAGTTCCTCTAGAATAATGTCCACTATGACGTCACCCACTGTCATGGTAAACAGTGGATGTGATTTATAAGCTGGTATTCACAATCTTTCATTTCATTGTTTATTCACATTTCCTCTGCAATGGTTAACTACGTTGATATTAAAGTGAAGAAAGAACAATATAAATGTGGTGGACTCTTAGGAAACATTTTGATGGTGACGTTTTGGTTTCCAAACAAGGTTTGTTCAATTTTTTTTCTAGATATTTTACCATAGTTAAATATTATAAATTAGATTAAATATTGCTAAAAAAAACACTTGTAGAGTTAAGCTATCGAATATTAATAGTAAACTATGGATCATCATTTTAATCCGAATATTCACAGGAAATATTCGCCGGGGAGGGGGTAGTCGAACTTCGTTAAGAGCATATGAATGTGGGCTTAGAAACGATTTATTCAAATGCTTCTAGTATAATTTTGAGGCCCCAATCACCACACTCAAACAATACAAGAAAATTTGATGGCTTGATAGATTGGTGTTATTTGAAAAGTGGATGGGGTGGGCAATAAATTGTGCTTAGAGCTAAAAAAAATCTTCGTATTTAATGCATTTTCACTAGCTTTCTCCACATTTTCCCTATCTTTGCATACTCCCTTCGCTTCAACAACATCAATACACCGAGTCATAAATCCTAATTTATTCTTATAAATCTTCATGTTTCTCTTTTTCACACATTCGTCTACTACATTTAGTCAAGCATTACATGGCCTATCCCTTCTTTTGATCCACACACTCTACCTGCATACACCTTAACTTAGCTATTAGTGCATCTGTCGACTGAGCTAAGGGTCCCGTAATCATTCCTTGGGTGGTTGAGTTTGGGCTTTATCGCAATACATGATGAATTTACAACTTGTAGGCTGGGTACAGTGTGTTTTTTTATAGTTAAATTAGTTTTTCATGCCATGTGCTGATGCACCCAGCCGATTCAAAAAATATATCTTAAATAACCCCAGTAAAGAAAATAAGAATAACGATTTTATTTACTACGCTCACTAAACCAATTAATTATTATTTGCTCCATGTAATTTAGTTTTACTCTAGTAGCCAATAACACACTGTTACGTCTGCTTCCATTGAATGTACAAACCTGTAATCAGGCTACCTCAGCCAACTAACATTAGGTCAGAGTCCTCTATACTTAGTCCGTAACTGGAGGTCCTGATTATTATGATCGTGTCCTACCCAATTAAATACATTATCAACAAGGGAGCTTAAAGAGGAGGCAGAGGACAGCGCGCATTGGCGGTCTAGGTTCAATGACAAAAGGAATGAACCGGTAGTAAGACAAAACACATGATAATAAGTCGTAATAAAGAGACAATATAAGTTCCGCCAACAAGTTTGGAAAAGATGTTTTGTCTATTGTAGAGTAGTTTTATTTATTTACTGTTTTAAGCTCTGCATTTTACTACCCATTCGGGTACTAATTACACCAGTGTATTAGGGTTGAGGAAGGTTGAATATAGAGTAAGTTTATCAACATTTGCGTGTATGGGGAGTAGGAAAAAACACCTCAGTACACCCAACCAGGATTCGAACCCTGATCTCCCTGTCATCGGCAGTCCAGTCTAATGCGAGAGTGACGCCTTAGACCAAGCGGCCACTGAAGTGGGCTAATAGTATTTTAAATAATTATAAATGTATTAATATTTGACCATAAAACACACGCAATATTTTATTTTTTAAATATTATTTCACTATTAGATGTTAACCAGCCTAGGTGGCGTAGTTAGCTGACGCGCTAGTATCGTGCTGAGCTAGACTGCTGAGGACGGGAAGATTGAGGTTCTAATCTCAGTCGGGTGAACTGGGGGTGGTTTAACCTAAATGGTTTCCCATTCTCCTTCCACGAAAGTGTTGTTTCCCTTCCTAATTCAAAAACCATTATTGTAATTAGTACTTAAGCGTACAAACCGAGCGGGTAGTAAGACGCAGTGTTAAGTAAATTAAAAAAGGTTAGATGTAATTTTCATAAGTTTTTAAAATATTACGTGAGCTTGACACAAAACAAAGATTCTTTTCCCAAGTTATTAGTAATGTTGGGTGAATCAGCAATATTTCTTCTTATGATTACGACTACTCTTGAAGTAAGTGGGAATTATTCTTGTCAACTTTATTATTACTTTAATACAAATTCAAGTGAAAACAAAATAAAAATAACAATATTAAATGGTTTCATTATTAAAGTGCGTGTTTTTTTACACTTGTTAGCTAACACTGTATCTGTGTATTTCCTTTTTGAAGATTGAATAGATAATTTTTTATTTATATTCATATTTTCAAACGAAATAACCGTGATCATTTGGATTTGATTAGCAAATATATGGATATAAGTGTTCAGAGAGAGATTATTATTGAAATACTAAATCATTTCGCATATCTAATAATAGAATATAAAACATCTGCTATAGATTAGTTCAAATGTTTATTGCATGATTATAAAATAAAATATGTATGGATTAGGCCACCCCAGAGATAATTAAAGTTGTTTGTAGTTAAAAACTTCTGCCTTTTTAAAATATACAGCCAGTATCAAATAGTAATTAAAGATATTAATAAATATTTAGTTAGTGGGTTAGAAATACCTTAGAATAATGATTAATTGGTAAGAACCATTATCTATCAAATGAAAAATTAAATTTATATTTTGTGATTTAATATTTAATTAATGGTGTTTGCATTATTTACATTATTTATTAAAAGGGAATTCCATACATTACAATTATACTGAGTTGTACCTTTGTTTCTAAGAAATATAGATATACCTACTTTGTCTTAAGTTTATTTATGACAGGATGATTATAACAATTCTCAAACTAGCAAAACCTTACCTTCAATTGAGTTAGCTTGTGATTAAAAACATAACTTATTTTCGACATTTAATTCCTTTTTTTTTTAGAACCACATCTTACTATGCGTTCAGGCTATACGACATCTACTAATTACACTAATGTGTTTGAGATTAGATAGGTTAAATTTAGATGAAGTGTACTTGAATTTACGTGGAAAGAGAGAGAGAGAGATAGAGAGAGAGAGAGAGAGAGAGTGGGAAACCGTTTAGGGAAAAACCATCCTCATTAAACCCGATCGGGATCAAACTCCGATCTCCCCATCTTTGGCAGTCTAGTCTATTACGAGAGTAGCGCCTTAGATCATATGGCCACCGAATTGGGACATGTAAATTATCAATCTAACACGTAGGTTTTTGGGTTGTACCTATTGTACAAATACTCATACAGACATTATTTGATATTTAATAATAGCTTATTATCCTATAATTTTCCTAGTTAAGAATTTTGCGCACCTGTTGGGGGTGGTCCTCAATATTTTTCCGGAATTACAATTTTATATCTCCTCGGAAACGACTATATATATATATATATATAGACCATTGAAAAGATGAAATATTATAATATATACAACATATTTTAGTCTCATATAAAATATAATATTTAACTGATGTGAATTAATTAAGTAAATTATCGAACGCGTACATGTTCTAAATCTAATTCATATTCATCTGTAAAGTTATTAAGACCATTAAAGGCTTATAATTACTTTGGACCCCCATTTAATAGTAATTTTTCACCATTAAACTTATTTCGCACAAGATACCGAATATGAAATTCCAGTACTATCTCTGGGAGTCAAATGGTTGGTCAGCGCTTCTATAAACACAGAGGCTTGGTAAGCTTTCTCTCCCCTCTAGACTCATGAGACATAATCTTGCACCTCGATATCATTGGCTTAAACTAATCTAATATATCAGGGAAAAAAAAGCGTGTTTTATGAAAAATTAACAATCACTCGAGTGAAAGAGAATTTTTTTTTTAAGTAGGGATGAATCTTTGAATGCAATCAGTCAGAATCAAATCCAGCTATTCTGAATTAAAATTGGATTAGCTAATAACCATTCTAGTTTTTGTCATATTTCAATCGGCAATGAAAATATGGTTTTATGGTGGGTGTTTCATCAGCTCCTGTAGCAGTCGTAGGTATGCAAGCCCGTAATACACTCATTACAGAAGGTATACAAAGTGGATTTTGGATAGTAGCCATTCTCCGCGTTGTAAATATTAGTCTCACTACCAGTACTATTTCAGAAATAAATGTGCCTTATTAGTAAAATAGGTTTAAATCCAAACCTTTGAAAAATCCAAGCAATTGTTAGAGTTAAAAAATAAACACAGCTAGAATTATGTTGCAACATTTTTAGAATGAGTAGGATTTCGGTGATGTGGTGTCATGATAAATAGTCCTTAGTGCTTTGTCTCTTTTTATCTTAGATTTTATATCTTAACTCATTTTAACAAAATGAAACATTGATCTAAACATTCAATAATGTCTAGAGATGATATAATCCGTACAGTCCTTATCAAAACGAGGATGATATTTTGATATTTTAATCAAATCTGTGAGTAATTTGTCTAATTCTTTTGTGGATGATACTGTACTTATAGTCACATATAACTCCTTTGACACCTAAATATTGACATGGACAGACATATCTTTTTATCATTTGATAGGTAAACTTTTGGTCTTAGTATGATTTTTGAAAGAGTGTGTCTTCCATCATGTGGAGTTATAAATGATGATAGTAAAAATGATAGATAATATATTTAGGAAAATGTGGGGATGGAGTGGGGGGAAGATTTACACGTCTTACTAACCGTTTGAGATATCAGCATATAACAGTAATTTAAAAGTGTTGCCAATTTGTTGGATTTAAAGAATGGATGTAATGCTGGTCGCATCTTTAAGCACACAGTCTTGAGATTTATTCTCTCACCTCTTCAGAAAATGAGAGCTACCCATCCTCACTACATTGACTCGACAATGGATCATTTGTCCTTTTAGACTGCTCCTTTAACTTATTCAAATGTTTTTATTTAATAAATTCTACACCACACAACGCCTACACTCTTAATCCCTGCGTATCAATTAAAAAAAAGTTTTATTTTTTATTTTAGACATACTTATATTTCTACAGACATTTTTAATCTTAAAGGTTTCAAGAAGCTTCCTAAAAGTCATTCTCTCAAATTACTCAAATTCCATGAGCTACGAATATTTTGCATCAAATAAAAGATACTAGAGAAAGGGTGGGGAAGTAATATTTCACACATGTTCCAGGGCAACTACTTTTATATCTCAAAACCCATTAGAACCCTGGAAAATACATTTTTAAATTAATTAAAATGTGGTAGAGACCTCTGCTAACCATAATATAAATTGCACCATAAATATATAATGATTGTCTAACTGCAGCGGTTCCCGACGTGGGGTACGTGTACCTCCAAGGATACGTGCCAGGACGTTTAGGGATACGCAAAAATATTTGAATAATGGCGGAAAGAGCCAGCAGTGTAAGACAAAAGATCAGTCAAAAGTAATGAGATTAGCTCAACGATGTGGCAAGGGGCTTAGCCGGTTTTCTTCTATATTGACTTTGAGAAAAAAATTTAATTTAAAACATAAAATAATTTCATAATTATTAATAAAATAATAAATAAATTAAATGTATTAGTGTTTATTGTAACTTTTGATTTTTAAATGTAAAAATATATTTCGCCTTATTATTAAATTGTTTTTATTCAATTATTAGCCTATTTATTTTTCAGTCACAACAAATAAATTAGAAATAACTACTAGAATATTAATTAAAGATTTTGTTAAAATTAGGGGCACAATTTATGGAAAGAGGATGCCAAGGGGTATGAAAACCAAAAAAGGTTGGGAACCGCTGGTCCAACAGATGGCAGCACTGACTGTATTTGAGTTCAATTCTGTACCATTCACACTGGTAAAATGTAGCGTACGTACTTTCTCATATTGGCCCTAGTCTATTATTATTTGAAAAAAACTCAAATACCTATAAATAATTTGTCCTCATAAAAATAAACATTATTTTGATAATTACTATATAGTCTTCATATATCAATTTTGAGAAACTAGTTAAATCTATTTTCAAAACATTTTGAATTTTCATAATATATTTGTCAGTAATCTACCCTTAATTTTAGGCCTAGAATATTAAATCCTAATTAAGCCTTGATATATTACCACATAACATATACTTAACAAGTTTTAGTGAAATAAATCCATCCCACAGTTTCACTGTAGCCCCAAGTATAGACAAAGTGACAAAGTGAGTACATAAGATATGTAAGATCCAATTTTTTCGGGGGTACATGAAACTTCTATAAACATAGTATATTTTTAGAAATATTTCATGATTACTACGTTTCCTCGTTTTGACATACATAAATTAAAATCATTAAGATTAATAATAATAATATAAAATGTGACCTTTTTTTGTTCGAGCTATTCACAATTAATTTTGTTAATTGGGTAGGAATATGGATGATATAATTTTAGAGAAATAATTGTACTTTTACTGACGTGGAAGCCGAGTGTGAAACCAACTAGGAAAAATCACCCTCAGTATACCTGGCCAGTATTATAGCTCTGATATTCCCACCATAAGAAAACCAGAAAAACGGACTCGAAGCTTGGTTTGCGTGCCCACCAATGCAATTATTTGTGAATTTGTCTTAAATTTCCACCATATGGGGTAGGTAGTTTAATCAATAACAACATAAGCAGTAATAGTATATCTCTTATAGGCCAGCGTCATGGTATAATTCTAAATACTAATTGCCAAATTTTTTAGGGAATAGGAAGGTTGAATTTATAGGACGTATCCCCATATTCTTGTGGAAAGAGAGTGGTAAACAATTTAGAAAAACAACCCTCATTATATCCAAATGGGATCGAACTCGGATCTCCACGTCTTCGGCAGTCTAGCTTATTTCTAGAGTAGTTCTTTAGACCATGGGACCACTGTAGCCTGTTACACGAAAATTCACAAGTAAAATTAGAGAGATGGGTAGCCTACTGTATAAATAATGAGAATTTTTTTTTAAATTTAAAACTAGCTTGTGTGTACAACCATTTTAACTTTGAATACACTAATTAATAAATTACCAAGGAGAAAATAAATAAAATACATACAAGATTTTATGGAGTCAAAATAAATCAGTTTTTACAAATAGGTAGGCCTACTAAAAACATTTTTAATCTATCTATTAGGAAAAGATATGTAAGATTAGATTAATTGTATTATTACATTACCTACAAAAATAAATTAAATTTCAAAAGTGAAAAATTAAATTAAATACTAATTCTCATTATTTTTATACATATAATAAAAATGTTATAAATAATATATTAAAAAGGAATGCCGACACTTNGAATGCCGACACTTCTTACTTCATAAACTGTATCACAAGCTGTAAATTATTAAACAGATATAAACTGATAGGAAAGCGATATAATTGGAATTATATGGCATTTTTTTATCCATATAAACAATGAAGGGTTTATAGCATAGGATTATTGAATTCACTGATATAGAGATCAACTATTCTTCATCACCAGACTAATTAGGATATAAAAGCCATCCGGATCACTAGCACACGTCTCTTATCAGAGAAACAGTTTTAGGGGTATCTCATATTTCTCTCATAGGATATCCATGAGAACAAACGGAGGACTTAGCCCATTTAAGGTAAATTAATATTAATTTAAGTCATAACATAATATTAATTTAATAATTCTTTCAACGTATTCATAAAATAAATGGTACGGCGCACCGCACCGACTTTCTCTCGCTTTTATCTCAAAATAGAAAATTACTAAAAACTCGCCAGATTTGGGAAACAAATAAATAGACATTACTTTAGAAACTCTACATTAAAGTTCATAAATGAAGCAATATACACTTTTACTTACCTCCTTTATGGCACTAGGAACTAGGAACCTTGTTACAGAAAAATTGAGCAAGAATAAACATCCTTGTCCACCAAAGAGCATAAGAATCCAATTCGTTTTCAGAGGTCCGATTTAAAAAGTATATATATTTGCTTACAGTTCAGAAATTATTAATTTTATAAAAATATATCTTAAGAAATATTTTTATCTTTAATAGTAGTAAAACTTTTCTTGAATTATTTAGTATTTCAAATAGTTGCAGAGAAATGATTAAAATTGGAAATTTCCCCACTGTAAATTCATTTTTATAAGAAAATTAGAATTTATATCTGGTTTATAGTTAAATTTAATCAAAATCATTATATCAAACTTTGAAAAATCTATTTTTTCTCTTTTTACCTTTCAGTAAACTACTCTTAATTTTAGGGCTAGATATCTAATTCCAGAAAGCCCTTTTGGAAGACCTTATGAAAACCCCATATATCAGGTTTGATCCCAATTGGTAAAATAGTTTCATCACTAGCCCGAGGTACAGATGGACGGACAGACAGACAGACAGATAAACGGCATTGCAAAAACATTTATTTTTTTTGTTTCAGGGGGTCATGAAACCTTGACATTTATCAAAATCTTGAGTTTTTTTTATGATCACAATATTTTCTCTCCGAGGTGTCGAGAGAAAGTAAAAATGGCTATTATTTTAATCTTTACAAAAGTGTGAAGTGGAATACTTATGTCTCTATACTGTAAAATATGAGTCAAATACTTAAATGAACCAGATTATTTTACTTAGTCAGCACGCAGGTTAATTTAACATTTTATTTAATAATGTTCAAAATTAGATTTACTTACAATTGTTACGGATTATATAATTTTTTTAAATAGTTGTTCGTTTAAGATGGGTGTATTAATGAGGTAGTGGGCTGTGATTTACTATATATTGAACTAGCAAAAGTACCCGACGTTCTCCTGGGTAACCATACAATGAATTTTGTGGCTACCCCCGGCAATGATTTTCTTTGCTTCAAACATACAGGAAAAAAAACTCTTCATTTTATTTTTTTAGAATCAGTTTTAAATTAATTAAAAATAATCTAATTCAATTTTTAAAGTTCCGACTTCTAGGTGCACATGTTCGTGCACAGGGGCTACTAATTTTTAAAATTCAGACCTATGTGTGCGATATATATCTCGTAATGCTTATGATAGTCAATCACACAGATACACAAAAACTTCATTTTATTAATAAAGATTATTAACTTTTATCAACAATTTCACTAAGATGGCATTTATGGAACCTGAACATAAAAACTAGAGCTATAATTGATAATTTTACATTAAAAATTGATGTATATGCTTTGAAAACTATTTTTAAAGATATATTTTCAAAGTGTAACTCACTTCAATGGCCGCATGGTCTAAGGCGCTACTCTCGCAATAGACTAGACTGCCGATGACGGGAATATTGAGGTTTGAATCTCGGTCGGGAGTACTAAGGGAGGTTTTTAAAATGGTTTTCCACTCTCCCTCCACACACGTGCGGGAACACTACCTATAAATATAACTTTCATACCCCCTAAAAATTTTAGCGTAATTAGTACATAAGCATATAACCTGAACGGGTAGGAAGAAATGATGCTAAAAATACCCTTTTATTCTGTCTATAAAGAAGTGTGAAATTATTTGATAATATCGGCTGTCCTAAATAGTTATTTAATTATATTCACTCAAGTGAAAAAATATCTTTAAGATAGTCCCCTCAAATTCCAACGAGATTCCTAAATTGGTGTTATAGTTTGCAATGATTTGATATTTTTTAAAGTGTTACCATATTTAAATTGTAAATAATTTCCCTCTTTAATATTTATAAGATTACCATCCATATCTTTTATTTATGAAAAGTGTTTTATTTCCCTCTGTAACTATACAAAGGAAGAAGGATTCACTGAAACTAAAATATAATAAATTGTAAAAGCTGTTTTCAATTTTGGAGTAAAAATTTGGCAAAAAAGTTATAGCTATAATAGATAAGGGGAGTGGGGATGGAAAATTGTTTCTAAGCTACATTTATCCTAAGTGGTGGCTCAGTCGCACCTAAAGCTGTTAAACGTAACCACACAACGGAGTCGTAACATACCTCCCTTTTTTTCACGATTCTCAATGGGAGTCGCCAAATGTTGCGCACGCGCATTGGACATTTCTAACAGTTCTTTTATTCAGCCTCTTTTTAGTAAATGATTATTAAGTGTACTTTTTAGTGAATGAAGTCAGAATACGTATGGCTTTATTTAATTTCTCATGTTTTTAAAAAACTTTTCACAGTGATGAGACTGGATACTAGTAAACCTTGGTAGGCCTACTACTTTTTAAACAAAGTACGTCATAATCAAAACTTACTAAAGACCTTCATTAAAATTGGTCCGAAACTATTCTTTGAATTTAGCCCAGAAAATTAATTTATACGACATTAGACCAAATGCAATAAAAATAATGCATTATTTTGGTGGATCAATTTAATTATGTGTGAAACTAGCAGTAAGTTACCAATGTATTTATTGCCAATCATTATTTTTTTATATTTCAATTTGTGTAAGGTGTATGCACACCACTTTTTAAGAGACACTCGGTTATCTTTGGTGCTTGCTCAACTAGCAATGACGTCACACTAAACTTTTCTCTCTCAGAGCAGACAACTGCTGAAAATTGACATGCGTACTCTTAGACGACTGCGTTCTCTTTCCTCCCTCTCCCTTAAATATATTGACCAGTTAGTTTATTTATTAATGTTCGTTTAGTAAATGTTAACATATTGAAATAATGGTATGGATTTTAATTTGCTGTGATTAAGAGATCCTAAGTGGTCCTAATCTCATATTTTTTATTGCATGCCCAAATATTTAAAAAAAATTAATAGTATATTAAAATATTCACATTATTTTAGTAACAAGAAACACAATTTGTCCTAAAATGTTTAAAGTTTAAAATACATCATAAATTTAGATAGGAAGGAGCTTTATAACATTGGATACAATTTGACTAGAATAATTGAAATAAGTTAGGAATAGTTTAATTGATATAAAATGCAGGTAAATATTATGAAAAATAGTGAACTTAATATATCAATTATAAAGAGATTCGAAAATAAGGAAAATGGAAAGTGTAACAACAATTATAAAAATGTATAAAGATTTTCTCTGAAGTTTAAAAGGAAATAAAACAAAATGAACGGTTAGTAGAAGGCTATGAGTGATAGGTCAAAAATATAATATGAAAATATACATAAAATTACCAAGTGTGCTCCCCATTTGCCCTCACAAGGTTAATTTGACACAGTTCCAGACTTAATGCTTCACAGAAAATCTGGAAGAGCCAGGGATCGAGCACGGGACCTTTGAATCTGTAGCCAAGAACTCTATAAAGATTATACCACAGAGGTGGTCACACTAGCAGATAGTAAATTTTAAAATTAAATATTTTTAATATTCATTTTAATTCAACTTATTGGATTACAACTTTCAACAGTTGGAATGAATCCAAATGTTTGAGTCTCATCTTGATCTGGTTTAACGGTGATGGATATTTCTAGGTTTGGGTTTGAATCTCGTCTGAGTGTAACTATGTGGTTTCATTTATATTTATTTCCACTCTCAAAGCAAATAGGGGTAGACTTCTTCTAAATAATACCTTGCTCATATCTACCCTATTAACTTAAGGTGGGAGTTTTAGGGACTCGAGAAAGGTAAGCCTTTTTGCAGGTTTTTATAACAAAATATTTTCTTAGTCAAATTAAACCAAATATTTCTGCAGTGGATACATATAGCTTAAATTTCTTCATGTAACGGTACAAACATTTCATGAATATCTGTCGAGATTTTCCTTTAATTTCATGACCACATTTGTCTTAATTTAAAAAGTGTTTCATCTAATGCCGCTATGCTCATGAAAGATATCAACAGCAGTTGATATCACCTTGTGAAGAAAGTTAAACTCTATGTCCCTACTTTAACAATATTTTATTTATTTTGGCCAAAAAAATAAGTCTTTCTATAAAAACTGCAAACACACTGGCCTTTTCTCACGTTTCTTAAATCCCTACCTTAACTATACAAATATACCGGACAGGTAGTAAAAAAGGTATAAAAAGTAAATAATCTTCATTGTAAAAATTATTTCGAATAAAAAAAATCAAAAAACACATAGTGAAAGATGACATTATAAATGTAGCTCAAACAATATTACTGAAACCTGCTTCGGTGGCCATATGGTCTAAGACGTCACTCTTGCAATAGTCTAGACTGGAGATGACAGGGATAACAGATTTCAAATACCGTTTGTGTGTGGATTTTTTCTAAATAATCTTGCACTCTTCCTCCACGCGAATACGGGTGCAATTCCACTAAATTTTACTTTCCTCATCCCTAGCTCACTATCGTAATTAGTACACATGCGTATAGCCTGAGCAGATAGTATTACATATTTCTAAAAAAAATAATTACTATAAACATCTTACTCTTTGTATTTTAATTCATAAATAATACATTTAATCCCAGTTTATCCAAATAATTTTTTTCTAAAAGTATTTGCGTCATACTTGGGTCCATGGTCTACTAAATATAAGGTCACACACAAAACACAAGATAACTTACAACTTCTAAATATTTCTTAGTATGTTTGATACATAATTACTTTAATAGGGATCATTAGTGTCGCAATGTAAAAGTCATGTATGGTATTAACTTGAGCTTAAGAAAACAATATCATTGTTAATCTGTAATCCCTTGTTGACACCTGATTAGTACGATATACAGTGTCACCTAACATTAATACCTTAGATTTCAATAAGCTTGTGTAATTGACGTCACAAAATGCAACTAAAAGAGTTTAATGAAAGTTGACAAGCGGCTCATAAATTCACTGGTTTTTATATTAAGATAAATTAATATCTCTTTATTTCGATCTTAACCCTATTTTATAATCATAAGTATAGTACACTGTATTCAAGATTTTTTAATACCTAACAAAGCAAAGAATGGTCTTAAACAACATTAGACATAACATTAGACTAACACAACATTAGACTAACAAAACAAGGTAATGTTAAACTAAATATTTGTTTGTATAATATCTCACAGATATGAACATCCTTCTTTTATTATTTTTTATTTTCAAATTATTATTTTAATTTCTAACACTTGAAATACATGTTCATATATTTAATTTATTTTCTTAGTTTATGTAGCCACCTCAAAAAATATATTTTACAATATTAGCGAAAAGGATGAACACAATTTAATAAGAAATAATTATGCATAATAATTTAATATATTATTGTAGCTATTAAGGAAAATGAAATAAATTTAACATACAGTAAAAAATCAAGAATATATTATATTATTTTAACAACATGAACAAAAAAGTAAACAATGTTACAAATAATAACATAATACCCGCTTCGAAGGCCTAATGGTTAAAGGATCACTTTCACAAAAGACTGGATTGCCAACAGAGGGGATATTGGGAATCAAATCCTTGTAGGGTGTTCTGTGGGTAAAGATTCATAAATATTTTCCCACTCTCCTTCAACAAAAATTCAACCACACTTCATTTAAATACAACCTTTCTAATTCCTAGCACATTATAGTAATAATAATATATGTATAGCTCGAACGGGTAGTAAGACGTGTTGCTAAAGAATGAAACATGTCTTTAATAATATTTTTAGAAAATAAAACACTATGTTGAGAATATTTATTTGGCTATATTCATAGATTTTTGATCTCTAGATATTATGCACAATGGAAAGTAAATGCATAATATGAGCTGTTATTAATTTTCAAATAAAACTTAAATTCTAGTGAAATGTGTAGGAATACGACAATTTATTTTTCTAAATATCTCTTAAGAATCTAAAATATTTAGTAGCTTTTAATCAAAATAGTTTAATATAAATAATTTATTTTATATAATCATTTCATATAATAAAAAGCACTATTTTCCGCAGATAAATACATTAAAACAGTTTACCATTAAATCAAGCTATGTAAATTAAATTGAATACATTAAGATATTGTTTACATATTCCACCTGTATAAAGTTATCAAGCCAAAGGCCAAAAATATTAGTTTGTTAAAATTTCAGGATAGGGATTAAATACTCAGTTAAAAGAAAGTACAACCTTGTCAGTCTGTAACAATGTTAGGACAACCTTAGTGAAAAATTTACCCATATGGATAAATACCTTCAATATAACGTGGCAATATCCTAGCCTCAATATACTCGACATTGACAGAATATCCTATTACCAACCTGACACCTTACACCGTGTGATCTCTGATACAAGTTATTCATGGTGTCAATTCTCTTAACATGGATTCTATTGTGGTGAATAGAAACTATTAATGTTTCAATAATACCTTCTCTCCACCAAGGAAATATAAATGCTCCTCAAGCATGATTATTGCTGGTGTGAATAGTAACTATCATTGTTTCGGGAGCAACTTATCTTCACCAAGGAGATATGAATGCTCCTCAAGCATGACTATTGCTGTTGTAAATAGTAACTATTATTGTTTAAGAAACCCCATCACTCCTCAAAGAAGATATGAATGTTACTCAAGCATGACTATTGCTGTTGTAAATAGTAACTATTATTGTTTAAGAAACCCCATCACTCCTCAAAGAAGATATGAATGCTCCTCAAGCATGATATTTGCTGTTGTGAATAGTAACTATTATTGTTTAAGAAACTCCATCACTCCTCAAAGAAGATATGAATGCTCCTCAAGCGTGATATTTGCTGTTGTGAATAGTAACTATTATTGTTTAAGAAACCCCATCACTCCTCTAAGAAGTTATGAATGCTCCTCAAGCGTGATATTTGCTGCTGTGAATAGTAACTATCATTGTTTAAGAAACCCCATCACTCCTCAAAGAAGATATGAATGCTCCTCAAGCGTGATATTTGCTGTTGTGAATAGTAACTATTATTGTTTAAGAAACCCCATCACTCCTCTAAGAAGTTATGAATGCTCCTCATGCGTGATATTTGCTGTTGTAAATAGTAACTATTATTGTTTCAGGAACACCACCTCTCCTTCAAGGAGATATAAGTGCTCCTAAAGCATGATTCTCCTTCATTATGATGTCCTCACCATTGTACTGCTGACAATTGCAAGTGTACAGGCTTTTTCGATCAGTAACAAGTCTGACGCCACATCAAGAAGCAAAATACGGTAAATATTAAAAATCTACTAAAATATTATTAGATTCTTAAAAGGGGTTTGTAAATAAAAGGCTTTTAAGAACTTTTGTATAAGATTATTTATATAATATCGGTATATCTCCTTATTTTTTTTAAGCTGATAAACTGACCTCAATCACATTTACTATACATGATGTATCACTTTTTAAGAACACAAACCTTTATTACAGGAATCTTCCAATCTGATAGTTTTGAAAAACTTATTCTTTTTATTTACTTCAGAACACCTTTAACACCAGAATGGTGGGCTGTAGCAAGATACATTATATACATAGAAAAGTTGAAAGTGAATCCTACATGTCTATCGAGGTTTCTCCAAGTTTACTAGAATATAATTACAATCTGTAACCCATGCACAGTTAAATAGGTGGACTAAACGTTCGAGAACCTGTGTTTTATTTGTGAAAGTTTAACAGTTTAGAAATAATATTACACACTCGTTTTATCATAGAAATTAGCTATTTCGTTGGTCTATATTATACTTATTTATTAAGAAGTCATATAATGTTGTTTTATAAATTCTTTTCTTGGTTTTCAGGAAATTTTATCTCACCCAATCCAGTGCTAACTTCTACAGGATAAACGATGCCATAGACGGACCTAACGTAAATAATATCAAGACGTATTTCTCAGCCCTGTGAGTAGCGTTTATTAATACAGAGGTGCCGGCAGGTGTTGGGCCAGGGGGGCAATCGGCCCCGTTGAGACTCTGAGGTTGTATAAATATTAGAGGTAGGCTAACCCCGCCCAACAGTGTTCTTAACTAGCGCTCAAACAGAGCGTTATAGAATATAACTAATAAACTAATTACTAGCGCCCGCCACCAGGCCAACTGCTTACATTAGGGTTGATAGTTTGGCGCATGCGCGAGCAATTTCAATAGCATTCACCATTCAAATCATCAAGATAAAGTGCCCACCCACTGTAGTTGAAGTACTGGCGGCGTTTGATGTCAATTGTTCATTGTTGATAGCGAAACTGCTCTTTTTTATATTGGCCAAGTATGGTGCCTCCCCTGTGTAGTTGTAGAACAGTGAATTAGATCTCTGATCAGTGCTACAGTGTTCGTGTGTTTAACTAGTGTGTGTTTAATTATACTCATAGGTATGTAACATTATTATCACTATTATTATTATTATTATTATTATTATTATTATTATTATTATTATTATTATTATTATTATTATTATTATTATTA
>CABFWO010007710.1:11740-23016 GCA_902155825.1 Timema genevievae | reverse complement strand
AATAAACTTTTTTAAATTGAATGTAATTACAAAGAAAAAAGTATTTTCAAAAACTGGAGTCAAATATAATAAATAAAAAAGGTATATTAAAAATCTGAAAGGAAAATTTAAAAATCCTTAAAATAGACTGTAAAAAATAAGTTTAGATTATGGTTCACATGTAGTGACTTTTGTTATGGCTTTGGTATTTCCTTACTTCACCCTCCATTCAATCACCCATCATACCATTTTTATGCAGACTCGAAATTTAAGCTATGGATTTTTGCTTCATTTAACTATGGAAATCATAAAACGAGATAATTAACTGCTTAACGTTGACCTCTGTGGTATTGGGGTAGAGTGCTTGCCTCAGAATCCGATATTCTTTGTTTCAAACCCATCTGGGGTCGACGGATTTTCACTGAGAATTAAAAATCCATAGCACAACTTCCTTCCGTGGGGATGTAAAGACGTTGACCCCACGTCAATTGTGACATGTAAAAGAACCCTGAAAGGTATATGAAAATATCTCTCAGCAAAATTTATAGACCCTCTCACTCATACAAGTTATCAGTGGTTCACAAAGAGCACGTTAAATACCTCAAATAAATAGAATAAAACTACTTTAAGCTCTTAACACTTAGCTCCTTAAGGGCGTTACATGGGGAAGGCATTTTATGCGTTTGGAAATTCCACATTTCTGAAGAAGTGGTTTTTATTCCTAAATATAATTTTCACCAAAATGTATCCGAAAGCTATCAACAGGTCCTTATCTAGCTATAAAGATTAAATTTTAAGTTTAAACTAAAAAATATTCAACTACGCTCTACACCGATATTTGTACTTGATTGAGACCTAGAACTAGCCATCCTCTATCAAATAAAGTCATGTTTTGATAGGGTCACAACAGAAAAATTTGAAGCAAACGCAGGATTTTTTTTTAATATGTTATATAAGTTACCAGACATCTTAAAAAAAACTTTAGACTTAAAATTTAAACTCTTTAACAGGTAAAAACTTACACCTAAATTTTGTTGAAAACCATTTAAAGAAATATCAAACCACTTCGTAAACAATCCAGGATCTCGAAACAGCTGCAACGTTTTCAGTGCTCCCCCATGTAACACCCTTAAGTCATATTTAATTAATAGCCTGGTATTTTCAGATTATTACTGGCGAATGTTTATACATAAAGTTTCAAGCCCCTTTTATTACTTGTTCAGTGAAACTCACTCATAGAACTAGTTCTGTGTTTGATGGCGGTGGCGGTATTCTACTCATTATTGGAACCACAAACAAACCTGGCGACGCTAACACACTTCACACACCACCAAGCAGATGCCATTGACTTCCACTGGTATAAGTGCATAGCTCCGTGTATACTGGCATCAAAGTGGTTTAAACATTTCACAAATGATGTCGTAGCACTAAATTATTATAAACCACACATTCAGTCTTAGTTTATAGGTAGTTGTTTTTTGTCAAAAGCCCATAGTTTTTCATCGTGAGATGACTTTTTTTTTATATAACAATTGATATTCAATCTATATAACTAATATCAGCATTGTTACCTTGTTAGATTATTTGCCATTTCCATAGTATATATATATATATGAAACTAGTATTAAATATACACACACATATGAATGTGTGTTTGTATGATTGTCTTTATATTTTTTAACTTATCTATTTTGTTTCCTTCTTTTTTTAATTTATATTTTAATATGTATATAAATATACTCAATTATTTAAAAGTACATGTTTAGTTAATTTTTTTGTAGACAAACTATAAATTAGTTTTAATCATTATATAAATAGTAGGCCCACATACCAGATGTATGTTTATACATTATAAATTAGTGAAATCTTTTGCCAAAACTTAGCCCAAATAATAATAGTTGTTATTATCACTATCATATATATTAGTCAAGAGAGTGAAACATATTTATGCTAAAGCAAAAATTTCAACCTATTTTAAACAATTAGGAATCATTCTGAATTCTATTTTAAGATAGAATTGTTCTTTAGTAATTTAGTTTTTGTGTCTGATGTTGATAATTGCAATGATAGACGTAACTTTAAATAACTGATAAATATGTACTCATCCAATATATTACAAATATCTTTGGCCCAATTTTTCAGATTCTATATTGTAATGGTCCCCATAGTTTGTGGGATTGTTTCTCTATTGCTTAAAAATGATGATCAAATTATATTATGATATATGACTTTAATAAAACTTGGTAGAAACCATTATATAAATCGGAGATTTATATTATGTTGATGTAGATCTTGATCATGATTTAAACGCAAAATTGCTAAAAATTAAAAAAAAACATTTTTAATGTTCAATATTTAGCACAGGTGTGGTAGTAAGTCTTTCAACTGGGCTAAAGGTTTTGAATTTGATTACCAGCGACGACCAAGAATAATACCATTTTTGAGATTGGTGTATCTTGTTTGACATTGATAAAGTGATGGGTGTTTTAGAATTTTTAGTTTGTAAGTGACTCTATGATATCATTCAGTTAGTAAAATCAAATGTTAAATACACTTTATTTAAAAAAATCTCTTCTATATTGATGCTGAAAATAAAAAAAAAGTTTGACTTGCCATTGAAGTTTCAGAAACCCTTTTAAAAAAAGTTTAAAACATCGGGAACAATTTTAATAATTATTTTTCCCCCATCAAAAGCGAGACCATAATTATAACGAACCTTTGTTGATACAGCGAAGATTGTCACGATTAAATTAAA
This sequence comes from Timema genevievae, assembly GCA_902155825.1. Taxonomy (NCBI): domain Eukaryota; kingdom Metazoa; phylum Arthropoda; class Insecta; order Phasmatodea; family Timematidae; genus Timema; species Timema genevievae. Next base: position 20,282 of record CABFWO010007710.1, on the reverse strand, counting down.
TGAAGGTGGTCTTAGTTGTGATAGGATGAACACTATTTGACATTTTAAAATACTATTAAATAAAAGCCATGTGTTTCTCTGCTGTCACTTTAGACAGGCTGTGACGATGTTTACGTCTGTAAGATAAATATTAATTTTAACTAGGTTGGCTGTGGCAATTCATCTATATACAGCTCTTTGCCGCTCTACAATGTATTGTGGTTACACTTCCCGCGTTTAACTCATTTAAACCTATTTAAATTTAAAGCTCACATTCTTTCATCGCAAACGTAATCATCGCACAAAGTGTGGATACTAGTGTAACCGTTAAGTAATTTATTAATTTGCCCCCCCCCCCCCCNCCCCCCCCCTTCACCCACCTTGGCCCCGCCACCTCGGTGGCCGTGTGGTCTAATGCGTCACTCTTGCAATAGACTAGACTGCCGATGACAAGGAGATTAGGGTTCGAATACCGGTTGAGTCTACTGAGGGTGGTTTTCCCTTAATTATTTCTCACTCTCCTTCCACGCAGATGTGGCTACGCTTCCCTCTAAATTTAACCTTCCTCATCCATAGTTCATATGCATAATTACTACTTACATAATTATGCGTATATCCTGAATAGGGGCAGTATGATTCTAATCAGTGGGTGTGCTTACGAAATGTCAGCCTAGCTTATCAGTGACGGAGAAAATTGGGGCTCAGATCCCGGTCAAGTGCACTGAGAATTTTTTTTTCCCTCAAATGGTTTTTCCACTCCTTAAAAAAATGCGGATGTTTTTACTTTAAATTCTACATTGCTCATATATGTCTTAGTTCCACGTGTATGTCATGGACATGTGGAAAGACGTGGTCTATAAAAAAAGAGGCTGTTTTCATAACCGTATTTAAATAATTGACTAACGTGATATTTAAAATGGTATTTACAAATTCCCTTTGCATGAACGAGGGCTAAAGACACTAAACTCGTCTTGTCTGGTTTGCCGGTAACTGGGAGATCGGAATCCTAATCCCACCTGGGTGTATCGAGAGTAATTATGTATATGTGTATATATAAAGTTATTTCCCATTCTCCCTCCATGCAAATGCGAGTAAATTTCTTCAACATTCTTTCTTCCTCATCTCTCTCCCTAAATTAGTGTAAGCTTACATATATCCTGGAAGGGTAGTCAGACGTGGTGCGCGCGAGCACATACGCTTACAAGCATAGACGCACACTCGCACGCACGCCTTTCATCCGTTGTGCAGTCTGTTTCTCCCCTAAAAATAGTTCACATTACGTTCCCATATTATTGCACCCTGGGTGGCCTCTTTTTATGTCCTCCTTGGCTGCCACTTTCTAAAACTGGCTTCGAAAACACTAAAGATTTGCTTTATGTTCGAGTAATATTTGACGATAATTTAGGTGATTTACCACAAAGGGTTTTTAATATTACTAGGAATTGGCAACGATATTATTTCCCTCATTTTCTATTTGAGCTTTTACAACTACGAACTCTTGCTTTCGTCACTTTTGTTCTTAGAATCTATATTAACTTCCTTGGTAATTTACTACACACAAAACACAAGCAAACCAGGCCACAACAACAAGAAAACTAGGGCCGTTCTCTTCAAGTTATGTTTGATGTATTCCGTAATTATCAGTAAATTTTGTTCGACCGTAGCTACTCGTCAAAAAATTTGTCAGCTTTCAAAATGGTTACAGCCCCTTGCCAACTTGCATACTATTTATAAATAGCACTTACAAACAATCTAGCTAGGAATTTAGCAGTCGTTTATGAATGTTTCAAGGTAGGTCTATGAACAGAGGTTTCTAGGAATAGGGACAGTTTCATAGTCAGATTTAGTACGCCTCAAGTACGGCGCTATACTAAATACAAGACGTCACCTACCTGAAATTGAATGGAATGGGCCAGTTTCATATGCGAAACTGGCCCATTCCATTTTGGTCTAGGTAGGTGTCGTCCTGTATTTAGTATCGACTCGCACTTTAGGCGTACTAAATCTGACTATGAAACTGGCCCTTAGTTTAAGTTATAATTACTTTATATCATTTACATTATATGTATTTATAACCTGCTTCGGTAGCCGCGTTAGACTAGACTGCCGATGACGGAGAGATAAGGGTTTTATTACCGGTCAGATCTACTCAAGGTTTTTCTAAATTAATTTTTACTCTCCCTACCAGCAAACGTGGGCACACTTAATCTAAATTCAACCTTCCTCCTCTCAAATACATTATCGTAGTTTTTACATGAAAGTTAGATTATTTATTTATTTTAAATTTAAGTTTTCAAATGTACTGGCCTACTTAAATATGTAAAAATAAATGAAATAATTTGCTGACTGAAAATAAAGTTTAATTTGAAGAAAACTTATCTAACTGATTTATTTAGGATTTGTTAAGTGAATTCCTAGGAAAGTTTTATTATGACCGACATAATCATAGTCTTTATTATAGAGTAAGATTAGGGCACTTAATAATTATTTTGTCTACACAATGTGGATGTACAGATAAATTATTAAATAGCTATTTTGGAATTATTATGAGGTTGAAACTGTGTTAACTCTATTGTAAGATTACTATTCAATTCACCTCGGCTACTGATTTTTATTTCAGTATATAAATGTATCTTTTCAAGTTAATATTTATTATTGCAATTACAATGTTAAACTAAATCACATTTTCACAAATGTGATAATTAAAATTCTTATTCTAAATTATTAGAAATATTATAGTTAACAAATAGATGTTCCTAAACAAATATCTATTTTAAAACTGTTAAAATGTCAAGTCACCCAAATATTACACATTTTTGTTTAGTTTGTTATGTTTAGTGTCCAATTAGTTTAAAATTTTTAGCACAGTCCCAATGAATTTGGTTAATTCTGGGATCATAGTCAAAATAATGTTCGCGTACCTTAACGTTCATTAACTTTCACGTGACATTCACTTAATGTAAAGAAACTGGTGTGTGATCAGGATTCACCTAACGTAACATAACGTAACTTAACGTGGGCTAAACACTCACACTTAATTCATACTGTTTGCATACAAAAACTTTCACTAAAATGAAACCAAAGCATTTAGAGTTGATTGGGTTGCACAAAAAAGCTCATTAGAGTTTAAAAAAATTGTATAGATAGAGGCTACGACGTTTTAGGTACACTTTCATAATCAGAGTGAGAACGTCTCAAATACGGTGCTACGCTAAATATAAGACACCTACCTAATCTCGAATGGAATGGGCCATATTTGCATATGAAACTGGCCCACTTAATTCTGGTCTAGGTAGGTGTCATCTTGTATTTAGTGTATGTAGTGCCGCACTTGGGGCGTACTAGGTTTGACTATGAAGGTTAACCCGTTCCATTCTGGTCTAGGTAGGTGTAGTCTTTTATTTAGTGTATGTAGCGCTGCACTTGAGTAGATGCTAAGTATTATTATTATTATTATTATTATTATTATTATTATTATTAGCTCCGTGTCTTACTACTCGTTCGGGTTATACGCACTTACGCTAATGTGTAATGGTAGGGTGATTGTGAGATGAAATGGAGGACCTACAGTTTTGAACCACGGTGGAGGCCTGGCATTCCTCACATTCACAAGTTGTGATTAATACACACCTTGTCAGAGGTGAAGGAAGGGTTTGGCATAAGTCTGATTATGAAACTGGCCTTTAGGTCTTGCGAGACGCTGACATACTATTTCGAAATAATCAGGTGCAAACCATAAGCAAACAGATATAAGTACTAAATTGCTCTGTTGACGTTTCTCGCAACATGATTGGCCTGTTAGAACACGTGACGACACACTTCACCTAACGTTAACGAAACGTGAAAGTTCTCCCGTGGACAACTCTTTTAAGTCAAGTGAAAGTTAAGTTAACTGCATCGTGGTGGCTTCCATTTAAAAACATAAAGAGAACCGTATGTTACATTATGTGAATATTAAGTGAGCGTTACGTGAACGTGAAGTTAATTGTAATCCCACCATGAGGGAGTTGATTGAAAAGACAACAATTGAAGTAATATTTTAAATTAATTTAGTTTGGTTCTATTAGGGTGTTTATAAGTCTGTACCAGGTGTTTTTAAAAAAGTTTTTAGCTATTTTAAAAGTGTCTAACCAAGGTCACACTAGATTAACAGGCCTCAAGGCTCCCCCAACACTACCGCCATGCTGCCACGTTAATCGCCGTAATAATAATAATCTCAGTTCAATTCATTGTTTGTGAGGCTGCACTATATTTCAATTTAATTAGCTATCTTAACTCTACCAAATGTCTGATAACGAAGAAGCCTTACCCTTAATTGTTCAGTAGTGCTATGCTAATTACGGCAAATCTAGTTTTAAAAAAACGAAAGCCTTGAGGATGGTGGCGTGTAGTTTTATAAAAAAGGGCCGGTTTGGAACTACTGCGAGATTTAAAATTCCAGCAGATTGGTGGACAGTAAAATAGCTTTACCAGGATGTCTCCCACAGACTTTGAGATTTTGCTGGATAAAATAGGACCAAAAAAATTAGTTATATTTCGTTTGCAAACATCTTTTGCTTGTCCTGCAAATGTGGCGATATCCTTCCAGGCATCTTCCTTCAGATTCTTTTTATAGTAGTTTTTATCCTTGCCTCCTTGGGGTCCCATAAAACACTATGGTTTTTACAAGATTCTATCAACTGAAATACAGATTCCTCAGAACAGCTCTCCATACTTGCGAGCACGCAACAAACACGTCCCAACTAGACTGACGAATCCCTCTGTGTTCGTTGGAAAAACCGACAACCGGCGGATCGCTGCGAATGGTTTGTAGCGCGCTCGCAGGCCCGTCCCACTTAGACGAATCTGTTACATTACATGTTACATTACAGGCTCGGCTCACCTAATGTATACGGGGCTTTACAGCATTATTTATTTTCGAATTTGATGGAAGTTTTCAATGTTATTTCAAGGTAAACTTATTTAAAAAATAGAAAACTTTTGTCATTTAAGGAGCATCTTATTCTACGGAGAGAAAAATTAGTTTGTGAAACATTTTCTTACTCGATATCTATTTTTAAAGATGTACAGGTATTTTGCGAGATATTTTGAGCAAAATATCAGCGGTGAGTTGTACTTTGAAATGTAATTAATCCTCCCATTACACACGAAATAGAAAATTAGGTAGGAAATAATTGTGTGATTAATTCAGATGAAGACTTAATTTCCAATAAGATGGAGCACCACCATACTACACAATCGCTGTTGGACACTGGTTTGATAATATATTTCCGAACCAGTGGATTGATAGAAGATTGAATGGTCTGCAAGATCTCCAGATCTTAACCTTTTAGATTTTTTATATGGGGCTATCTTAAGTCTATTGTTTATAAAACAAACCTACCATGATAAAGAACCCCACCTAAAGATGACTTCATCTTGCAGAAATATTCCTAGAGATGTTTTTCAAAATGTCAGACGTACATTCTTAGATATACTGTATTATTGCATGGAAAATAATGGAGAACGCTTTGAACATTAGATGTAATTCTTTTTGCTAATATTTGGTGACTATAAAACAATAATTTCTTGAATTAATACCGTTTAGTAGAAAATCTAAAATTGTTAATGTCTTGGTATCTTTTCTTTGAAAATCGAGATCGATTAAAAAAGTTTCACGCAAGTTGGATTTTTTTACCCTAGAATAAAATGCTGCTAAAAATAATAAAAGGTTAGTATTTAAAAGGCAAAGTTTGCTATGAAAAATTCTTGAAAACACCCATAAAAATAATTTCCCCCCCTCAAAACCACAACTTTTGTAAAAAATATTTTTAGTATTTTGCATACTTTACGAGATAAACAGTTGGAAACTTACCAAAAAAAACCTGTATAGTTTCGCATTTATTGACTCAACAAATCCAACTTCTTCTATTCCTCAATCCGCAGATTGGTCGGCAGCACTTTCTCCTGCCATTTTTTCCTGTCCACTGCAATTATTATTTTCAAGTCTGAATAAGTATTTAGATTTATATATAGATCTTGGATAATCTGATTGATGTACCGGGGTCTTGATCTTCCTCTCTTATTCCTTTCAGACGTTCTCCCCTTTATGGTATTTACTATGGATGGACAATGTCTATACAGATGCCTCACCCCGCTCTTCATTCTTTGATGTCCCTCCGCAACATTCTGTTCAGCCATAATATCACATTTTTGATACTTTTTATTTTTACCGTGTTTTGGTACCAGTTGGGGATTTGCGCAAACATTAATTTCAATATTGGAATAGTTTTGAGAAAGGTAGTATTTTAGAGGAACTGTACATGAATTTGTCAAGTAGGGGGAAACCATTTAATAGAAAAAATCCTCCTTAGTACACTCGACCTTGATTCTAGCCCTAATTTACATGATATAGTGATGCCTTAGACCATTTGACCACTGAAGTTGGCTAGTTTACAATTAGTTAACAAAAGGGCAATTTAATTTAAAGTTATATAAGCAAAATCTAAATACATATGACTATCGTTTGTAAATGACGTTGAATACATATACAAATCTATTCAAATATCTCAAGAACAATACTTCATTAATCACATATTTTTGCGAACAATCCTGACTGCTTCTAAACATAAACATTATTATAAATTCTTTATTTTTTATTTAATGTTTTATGTATTATGTGTGTCCCTGCGTAAATGTGTTAGTAAAACCAATCCTGTACAACCATCTTATACATCTAAACATTTTTTTTTATCATCGATAAACAAAATCTCTCACATTTGTTTAATTGCTTAGGCGCAAAATTAGTTAACTATTTAGATTTCCTGATTTTTCCTTATTTTAGATTAAGTTATATTTCCATGTTTTCCCCGACAAAAAAAACTCGAATTTTCCTAAGTTTTTCCTGCATTCAGTTACCATCAATATCTATTTAGTGTATTTATTTTCAAAAGTGTTTTAAAATTTATTTAACGAATTTTTTTATTAAATATATATATATAAAATAATATTTTTCCTGCATAAATACATACTAAATTATAGGAGCAATATTAAAGCTTTAAGTACGTCAGACGTCCAACAATGAGTGCAACACGCGACCGATTTCATCAGCACGTTTGTAACTTTACAAATACTTTTTTTTTATGTTTGTGAGATGGGGGGGGGTTTGAAAGATTGGTGGGTGCGGGTTGAAAGGGCAGCGTCACGCGGGATTCAGGTCAAGAGAAAATCGATAGCAAACTCCGTCCACACTCTGCTTACATCAACCCTACTGTTTGCTTGCAAACACTTCTCAGACTAGGCACCACCAAATGGCAACTGCGCGCAACAGAACTAAATAATACTGTCCTAAAGGTGGGGTGGTATTGGGTGTTAAAGCCAGTATGGTTGCAGTTTTTATAGCAAAATTATAGCAACATTTGTTGAATATCTGTCATGATCATTGTGACACTAAACGAAAAACTTTTTAAATAAATATAAAAAGTTGTAGTTAAATTCCAGGACACCCTTGACAGAAATTCAAGAACTGTTAAGGTAACCACGAATAAAATTAAACTCTGTTTCTACTGGAACAATTTTTATTAATTTTGGTATAAAGACTGCAAAAATACTGCCCTTAACTCACCTAGGTAGCAGAGATAAGCTATAGTACTGCTCATGAAAATAATTAAAATCGGTTTGGACCGTATTTGAAATGTGAATGAAACATAAATGCCTTAAAAGCATTTAAATTAATTGTTATATAGTATGGCTATCTATTTTTAGTATTCAGAAAGCAAAATTAAAAACGTAACCGTGAAATAAATAACATAAAGTAGAAGGTAAACTTAAAGTCTTAATGGGTTAGCCGTACCTAAAATGAAATCGTTTCAAAGACATTAAAGGTGGCAACTGACTTGAGCCGAGCTTAATAACATAATGCTTGCCAAGTGATTTGAGCTTGGCAAATGGTTACTTCAAATGCTCGGCTCGATTGTGCTACAATTTTCTCTCATTTATAGCTTAGATGTCAGACATAGAAGTTAAAATATGGGTTTCACATGTGAATACAATATTAAGTATTACCTTTTCCTATACTCCTGCTTTTCTACATTTTTCCTTTTTATCTTCTGAGAGAAGCCAGTAAATTTGTAGTTTTTCGTGTGAACAAACACTTGCTGCAAATTGTCACAATGAGTTTTCACTCTAGTTGCACTAATGACTATCACTGTGCTCGACACGTATGGAGAGACACCTGTACATTCTTGTAGTTTAACAATCCCAAGGGATTCGTGAAGAAACAGTCAGGTGGAGCACGTTTGTTCGCATCGAGCGAGCGTGCTTCACCTGGATTTCATTTTCTTCCAAATCCCAGCCATTGGCCACATTGAAGTATGAAAATACTAGAGAACCTCATTAAAAAAATGTAATAGTCGTGAAACTAATTAAAAATAAGTGCACTATTATTACAAAAATAAAATTGTAGGTTCCAATGGCATTGGAAGCATATTTTTTTAGGAGGCAGTAAAAGAGGGGGTGGGGGCAATATAAAATGTTAACATGCATTTGGTCGAATGAATGATTTCCTTACACATCCCCCCCCCCC
>CABFWO010007710.1:0-11651 GCA_902155825.1 Timema genevievae | reverse complement strand
CCCCCCCGAGAGATGTCTATCAAATTACAAGAGATTTCCGGACCTCCCCAAACCCTCCATTTCTACTCCCTTGGTACGCTCTTATGTACAACAAAAAGACTCGCCCTTTATATTTTTTTATCAGTGATTTGAAACATTTGCAAAAATAGTGAATGTCAGGCTACGCAGAAATATTGTTTATGTTAACAAATGTGTGTCCTTAAACCAAGATTTATTTTCACGTGAGAAAACAACAGGTATTAAGGTGACCTGGTGGTCTAGGGGTAAGGTGTTAGACTTCTGTGCTGAGGGTCCAGGGTTCAATCCCCAGTCCTGGCACAGATTTATCTAATTGCCAAACCCTTCCTTCACCTCTGACAAGATGTGTATTAATCACAACTTGTGAATGTGTGGTCCACGTTAAACTGTAGGTCCTCAATTTCATCTCACAATCACCCTACCATTACACATTAGCGTAAGTGCGTATAACCCGAACGGGTAATAAGACATGGTGCTGATAAAAATAATAATAATAAAACTTATTATTTAATACATTAATTCAAATGTAATTTATTTTAAATGTATATTCTAGAATATCTACAGTTTGCATTATGACCCAACAACTTTTGGGCCACAAAGTTGAAGGGAAATTATATTTGAGGACTACGTGAACATAAAAAAAGGGTGAGAATACCCCTGGCTTAGACCATTCGGCCACCGAAGCGGGCGAGTGGCTTATTGCAACAAGAGTTGAACTAAAAGCTCCAATAGGAAGACCAGTTGAATTATTGTGTTCCTGTCTTAAATTTACGCATGTTATATCTTTGTACGGTGTGGTCTATGAAAAAGTTAGCGACCGCTGAAATTTCCTCATTTTGTCAACCGTGCCAACAAATTGTCACTCTTGTAACCCCGGGCCAACTGTTTCACTTGTTTTGTTGTGTTCTTTTTTAACATAGGGTTGGTTATGTGCCAGCCAGACCTGTTCTATCTATACAGGGGCCTAACCTAGGTTTTTAGCCTGATGTCTGAAATGAAATAATGGCTACAAATTATCTTTTAATAAAACTAAATGCTTTGATTTGTTTTTAAAATTAAAATATTATTAGTTTTATTACTCTGTTGTCTAGTGGTCAGAGCTTCTGGCTACATATCCATAGGTCTCGGGCTCGATCCCAGGCTCTTCCAAAACTTACCTGTGAAGCAATGGGTCTGAAAAGGGGTTAAACTCGGCATCGTGAGTACAAATGAGGAGCTACTGTAGCAGTTCTGGCTTAGAAAACTGAGATTAATGGCCAGAAGGCTGACCACATGACATTCTTTATCCGCAAATGTGGACACTATAATCACTAACGGTGGTGGCTACTCATTCTGTATAGCTAGAGATAGGGTAAATTCGCTTTTGCGAAAAACGCGAAAAAAAAAAGGGTCGAAAATAGGGTATTTATAAGTTTTCTTTGCGTTTCATGCCATTTGAAAGTGTTTAAAGCGATTTTTATTTCGCGAATTAATGCGAAAAACGTGATTTTGAGAGTATTCTAGCTAAATTATTCTATTTAGCGAAATAGACGCGAATTCCCTGAAAATGCTGTGCATTTTTAGTCGTTGCTTTTATCATAAATCCTTTGTATAGGCCCTAAAAACATTGACGAAATACATTTTTACCTATTTTGCTACAAAATGCTTAATTATGTCACAAAACGCTAAATTTCCAATAATTAATGCTAAAAAAACTGATAATTAATGCTATTTTACCCTATCTCTATGTATAGCTAGCTTGTGGGCTCACACCCTGGATGTTTTTAAATAAAATCGGTCAATCATTAAAAGACAATATCAAAGCTTTCCATTTTGGGACAAAACGCATTGGTTGGTGGGAACGTAAATAGAATTGGGCACCAACTTCGATTGGTCTGGTTTTACCGTTTAAGGGTAGTTAGAGGCTCGAATCATGAACTGGTGTAGTGAGGGTGATTTCTTAAGTGGTTACTGCTGTCCATGCAAATGTTGGTACTCTTCTTTTGAACATAACCATTCTCATCCCTAACACATTAAAGTAATTATTAGTACAAAAGCGTATAGCCCTGACTATTTAGTAGGACTTGATGCATAAAAAAATGAGATAATCAAATAACAAGTTATAGATTTAATGTTTTGTAATTCTTTTGAATCAATACTGATATTAGCAACAAGCCATATAATATTTGTAAAATCCAGAGTTTTAACAAATTTAATGGTAGGCGTCTTAATTTAAACGTACTCGGTTTACCCTGAAAGGTAGCAGTCTTACCTTGATATATTACACTATGGACCTATCTTATAAGCTGCACCATAGTGAAACCAATTAATGTAAGCTTGCTATGTTTCGAGGTAAACGCAGCATACCCAGGGAAAAAAAATAAAACGATTAGTTAGACTGGTTAATAAAGAGCACAGTGGGGACACGTGATACGTAATATGGTTCACTGGTTACGGAGAGATGATGGGCTCAAGCCCAGGCTGGGTTAACTCGGCGATAGTGCCTACTTATGATTCCTCTCACTTAAAGCTAGTTTAATACAGTTCTTCTGAAAAGTTCTCATGAATGCCTGCTCCGTTAAGGGAGACGCCTCGGTAAACATTAAATTGCCGCGCAGATTTTCAGCACTAAAACAATATTTAATTCTGTGATACGTTATTTAAAATTAGAGTTCACACCAAATTAAAGTCTAAGGATTCCAACAGGGTTCGTTTTCCTTAACCCTATAGTTTGATTTCTTATTGATAGAAATAATTGGGTAAAAGTGACATCTCATTTTCAACGACTGTTTAATCGTATTTACGGAGCTATGAGACTAGTCTTGATGAAAAGGGCTCTAGATTTAGCCTTCCTCTAACAAATACAGTAGTTTTTTGATAGGCTCACAACAGAAAATGTTAAGATATTTGAGAACTACCAGCGAGCTTTCCTCTTTACCTAGAAATAAGAAGCTTAATAATCTTCTAACCCCACTTTCTTAATGACATGACAAAGGGTTGCTATAGGTGAAGGGCGAAAGGGTGTATAAGCTTGGACAGAATAGTTGCAGTACCAGAAAACGACAAAGACCATTGTATTTTATGTTCATTTGGCAATTAATTTACAATATAAATAATTGTAATAAAGTTATTTATATTATAATAAGATTAAATATTAAATATAAGTTTATTACTAGGAAATATTAATATTATAAATATGTCATTGTGTACACCTCATATCAATGTTTATTTACAATATATTTCAGCTCCATACATTTATTTCTTTACATTAAATATGGTACGTAAAAAGGATAAAATATCATTTTGACCTCTTATAGCTTGTGAACTGTAATTATTTGAAATAAATGAAACACTATTAAAAGATTATAATTATAGAATCGTTAAAAATGTGCAATAAAATAATGTATTGTCAATTGACCTGAAGCCATTTGGCCTGATAGCGATTGATACTTTGTCGCTTACACAGGCCTTAATGCAACTAGTATACCTTTGCGGCGTTGGCTGCAAGTTACCGCACTTAAACGCACTCGAAACTTTTTATTGGATAATAAAAGTTCAATGGAATGAACTTCCACTCGAACTTTTAGCTAGAAGTTTATTATCGATAAACCTTCAAAGAGTTTGCGATGTTTTAACTTAGAAACAAACACCGCCACACGTCAATTAGAGCTTAAAAATTGACACACCTCTCTTAGATCTCTAGCTTTATCCTGACTCTGAAAGTGTTTGTGAGGACGGATCAGCCTACTTGATTTATTGACGAATATACAGTTTGTGCTAGTTGGTCGTCAGATGCAGATTATGACGCTAAAACGTATTCAAAACTTTGTGTTGGGAAAGGTTCATAAAACGAGGCCTCACTCAACTTTCTAGTTAAATGTTTACTCGTCAAAAGCCATCAACTTTGCATAGATTTTGAGTTCTCGGTGTTTAATTTTAATCAAAAGGGATATTTTCCCCATTTCACACTACGGCGAAAGTTTGGATATAACCCCTCTCCCAGCTATATATTTTGGTCACCATACCACTTAAATGAGGATTGAGTTGAATATTATTTTTAACACAAAAGAAGAAGTCAGGATTTCAATGGAAGCTATTATTTTTGCCTACTTTCTGGACCCTTAACCTAAATAAATGGTACGATGAACGGCACAGACTTTCTCCCAATTTTCTCTTAAAATATACATTTTACTAAAAACTCATAAGATTTGTGAAACAAAATAATAGGTCAATACATTGTTATAGAAACACTACACCAAATATCATAAATTAAATAATATTCACTGTTACTTTATTGCATTAGTAACTGGGAACACAGTTACAGAAAAATTGAGAAAAGAAAAAAATCTTTGTCAACCAAAGAGCATTAGAATCAAATTAATTTTCAAATACCTGAATTAAAACGTATATATATTTGATTATAGATAAGAAATTTTTGGTTTTAAAAAATCATATTTCAAAAAAAAGATTTTTATCTTAAATAGCACTACAACTTTACGATGATAAGTTATTTCGTATCTCAAATAGTTGCGGAGAAATGATGAAAATTTGAAAATTTTCATCGTGTAATGTTATCTCAGCCATTTTCATAAGAAAATGGTTATTTCCATCTTGTTTCTAATAATAAACAGTGTCTAGATATAAAATCTAATTCAAATCGTTAGAAATAATCGATTTTCTCGAAATTTGCTCTTTTTTTGGCCTTCAATAAACTACCCTTAAATTTAGGGTTAGATATCTAATTTCAAAAATCCTTTTGGGGGGACCTTATTAAATCCCCAGATAGTAAGTTTTAGACAAATTGATAAAATAGTTTCGGCTTTATCCCGAGGTACAGACATACTGCATTACGAAAACCACTTTTTTGGTTTCAAGGGGTCATGAAACGTAGACATTTATCAAACTCTAGAGTTCACTTTTTTTGACGATCACAAATCACAATACTTTCTCTCTGAGGTGTCAAGAGAAAGTAAAAATGAGTGGTCATTTGTCAAATTTGGTGCGGCCGTTTTCTTCTAATTTAAATTACCAGAGTAAGCTTATTTAATCTATATTAATAAAATGAAGTTTGTTTGACTGTCATGAGCATTACGCAATATCTACCTCACTTGTAAGGCTAAAATTTTAAAATGGGTAGTCCCTGTTTACCTCAAAGCTGGAATTTTTGACTAGATATTTTTTAATTTATTAAAAATAAAAATAAAGTGAATTTTTTTTTTCTGTCTTTTTGAAGCAAGGAAAATCGTTGCCTTGGGTAGCCACGCAATGCATTGCGTGGCTATCCTGGTCACCACCGGGTACTTCTGCTGGTTGTATAATATAACTAGCTTTGCTCGTTGGGTGTTCCGCCCCCAAAACCCCAGTGTATTTTATTTACAAGGGAATGTAAACTAATGTAATTCCAGCGTTGTTTTGAAACTAAAAAATGTGTGGTAAATGTGCAAAATGTATCTAAAATCAAAAAAATCTAGCCCTATCTAAGGTATAACCCCGATGGAGATACGACAAAAATTAATAGGACCAAACTTGTGGATCTCGTCAAATCCGTAGCTGCTGGTACAATCCGTTTTTTGATAGGTCTTACCGTTTAGCCACAAGAGACCTCCAAAGAAAGGTCCGCACAGACTTTAAAGTTGCTCTGCCTTTTTGAATTTTTTTCGGGGGTTAAAAATTAAATTTTTTAACATTTTGGAATTTCCCCGCGTCGGTTATAGGCTAGAAACTATAAGTTTGTCAAACATCAAGTTTCTAGCTCATCTGGAAGTGGGTAAACATTAATGTCAGTGAGTGAGTCAGTCAGTCAGCCATGTGTTTTTATAGCAGTAAAATAGATATTCTCGTGTATGTATATATGTATGAATACGATAGTTCATCTGGTGCGAGAGAAGTAGCTGTTTTCTATTTAAAAGTAAGGTAATAATAAATATATCACCAAATTTCCCTTCTTTGTTATAAACTTCTTAAACCCTAGACACAATTGTAGTGGCTAAAATATTGATAATGTTTATCACTTTGATATAAACGTCTTACACTCTTGAATAATTAATAATTAATAATAATTAATAATTAATTACTAAATTAACAACACTTTGATACGTTTATTATATCCTTTGTGTGTACTAAATTTGGTTGAAATTTGATCTAATATATTTTGGTTAAGATTTTGGACGCTTATGGTATATTTAGGTCAATCAGACAATAGATTAAAATAGTAAACAATATAATTGCAATAACGTACCCAGAGAGAAAAACCCAGTAACTTTGTTAGTTATTAGTTACCTCATAATTGGAATCCCGTGTCACAGTTAATATAGAAAGAAACATTAACAAGCGGTAATGACAACTAAAGTAACTGCAAGGAGAAGACTTTTCCATTTGTATTGGATAAACTTTTTTGTTTTTTTAAACTTAACTTTTGAACAATTTTACATACATGTTTACTGCTTTTTTTTCTCTACAGATTTATAGTCCAGTTGAGATTGAGTGCTTTTGAGTCTTTCCGAGTAAAAGCTAAACACGTTGGCCTGTTTAAATTAATCTACTTTTTGCTCTTGTTTTTGCTATCCATCTCGAATAGTAAGGCACTGAAACTAAAGGAGTGTGCTTATTTGGATTATCAAGTTATATGCTTGGTTTCTAAATCATGTGGTAAGTAACGTTGCCAAATTTATCACATTTCTTAAAAAACTAGGGGTTAGCCTGTTTCTAACAGACGCAATTTCTTATTTCTTGCTAAATCTGTTCGCTTTTGCTTTGAACTATTTTTAAATTTTTCATAACAAGAGGTAGCTTGATTTGTTTCCATGGGTATAACAAGTTATTGGGACTTCCGTAGGCCAAAACTATATAACTTGAGCCACGTGATCTCGGAGCTCCGAATCCCCCCCCCCCCCCCCTTCCCCCGGGGCCACCACACTGCGAATTATTTCTCTTTTGAGAATTCTGTGGGGGACTACCATGATTGAGTTATAAATGTGTGAAGTTTCAGCTTTGTATCTTATCAGGAAGTTTTATAAAAGCTCTGGACAGACAAACTGACACCACATGACTTTTATTATATAGCTATATACAATAAATAAATGTCTTCCTTAAATAGCTAGAAAGCCTTAAATTTACAGATTTTTTTAGCACCACGTCCTACTACCTGTTGGGGATATACGCTAATGTGTTAAGGTTGAGTAAGGTTGAATTTTAGAGGACGTATACCAGTGTGGCTGTAACTCAACACGTCCACCCAAACTTGGATTGTTCAGTGCAAAAGCGTACTAAGTAATTATGACCTAACCTAACCTAACCTAACCACTTGATTTTAATACAATGCATATGAAATGACTGAATGTAATATTTAATATTTTGACGACCAACTGTGATATCAGTGCTGTGGAATTTTACTACTTGATTTTGGGGTGCGGGGAGAGAGGGGTTTACGGTATACAATATGTACTGAGTAAGCTTTTGCACTGAACAATCCAAGTTTGGGTGGACGAGTTTATGTGTCGGGAGGGTAGACCAGTTGCTGTGTTTACTTTCTTAGGCAGAACAATAACGGTGGATGAGTTGAGTTTCACCCACCAGCATTTGTGTGGAGAGATGGTGGAAAACCGTTAAGGAGAATCCACCCTCTGTACCCACAACTAGGATTTGAACCCCGATCACCCCGTCATCGACAGTCTTAGGTCTATTGAGATATTGGCACCTTAGACCATGCTACCACCTAAGCGAGTCATTAACAAATTGAAACAACCGTCTCACTAATTATGACCTGAGAAGTTGTATTGGAGATACGAGGCTGGCGCCACCCTAGGCGTCGCCGTAGTCTCTGCAACGTCGTGTACACAATGCTTTGGCGCCATACGACGCATCGGCGCCGCATCTTCCCAGCATCCTCTGAAGTAGGGGCAGCCACAATCTAGACGAAGGATGTCAAATTAGGTTAGGTTATCAGTTTCGATGGAAGAATTCTGGCAATAATATCCCCATATTGTAAACGTCAAAGTTATCTTCGGTGGTTGAACATTCTAAGAAGTCACACTCGCAATAGACTATACTGCCACTATACTGGGTAGATCGGGGTTCGAGCCTCGGTTGGGTGAACTGAGGGTTTTTTCAAAATTGTTTCACACTCTCCCTTTGCACAAATGCGGGTACACTTTCTCTAAATATAGCCTTCCTAATCTCTAAAACCATTAGCGTAATTATAACATAGTCTTATAGCCCAATTGGGTAGTAAGACGCGGTGCTAAAAACTATAGATTAACTAGAAGATTGAGCCTTTTTGTATAAAAAAAGTTTGGAAATAGAGTAACCCCCTCGAAATGCAGATAGCTGTCGTTTGGAAAATAAAATCTAAAATAATCTAAAATAATCTGTCGACTTGTATAAATGTATTCAACAAAGTCCACGCCTTAATCAAATAGCTCTGAGTTAGGCTAAACAATCACTATTACAAATAACTTTTTATAGCTAAGAGCATCATAGCTTTGTTTTATAACTTTTATAAAGTTTTACAAAAATATAATTTAAACTATATTCTTAACCCAATTTTTAAACATTTAATTAAAATATGGTACGAATAAAATAGTTTCCTTAATCCACTGAACATATTTCAAGGATGTCTTTTACATAAGTAACATAAAATTACAATCAGTGAAATTAAAACATTTGGTGATTGAATCATTTTAATATACATAGGCTATTGCACAGACATGTACAAAATAAGATAATTATTGAGTATATATATATACTAAATAAGATAATTGAATATATATACTTATATATACTTAAATATATGTACATATATAATGTACATATCAAATAATATTGTATATTTGTACATAGTCATATTGGTTCAGTTACCACGTTATAATTTTACTGATTTTAATTTATGTTTGCTATGTGTAAGACGTATTTGAAGTATGTTCGCTGGATTAACAAACACATTACATTCTATTTGTTCTTGCCGCATATTTATTATCTTAAGTACAGTAGTTAGGGAAATTAGTTAAAATTTGTATTTATAGATTCTAATATTTCAGAAAACACCGTTGTCTTGAGTCAAAACCACTTTAGAATGATCAAATATCAACCCTTATTAGAGGTAACGTTGTTAAATACGCCAATCTCGCCTTAAATATGTCTTGGCGGGTAGGTCAGGGACTCAGTTCTAGGAGATATTTAAGTTTTCCATAATTTTTTTCACCATCTACAAAAATCCAGTAAAAATTCTACCTTTCTCATCCTTTACCCATTAGTGTAATTAATATACATTTTGTTTGGTAAGTAAAGGAAATTTTTACCCTTACCCAATGGTTACTCAATAAAACTTGTCAAGCTAATTGATTGTTTGGCGGATTTGCGTGGCAGGGTATGGGTCGAATGTCGCTTATCAGATATTTTTGAATTAAATAATAGATTGAAATAAGGAGATGCACTTTTCTCATTACTTTTTAATCTAGCCTTTTAGTCTAGTATGCTATTAGGGTAATGCAAGAGAATAGAGAAGGATTGATATTAAATGGTACAATGCAGCTATTAGAACACGTAGCTGATTTAGATTTGTTGGATATAAGTAAGCTGTTGCAAGAAATGCAGACATTTTATTAGAATCTCGTAAGGAAATATAAGAAATGAGTGCTTAAAAAATTAATGATCGCACTTATTGATGAGCATCATTTGAAGATTACGGCGAGCAGCAAATCACTTGAAACGGTTAGTAAGCTTAATATTCAGGAACAATTTAAACTATAAATAACGATATTAGAGAGGAAGCTGGGAAAAGAATACAGTTGGGAAAAGTATGATATTAGTGTTTCCATTCTCTCTCATTTTGCATTTGGAGTACACTCAGCTTACCCTAAAAGGTAGCAGCCCTACCTTTATTGATTACACTATGGCCCTGTCTTATAAGCTACACCATAGCGGAAACAACCAAGCTAATCTTATCAGTCAAAACAGAGTATACCTTTACACATTCTTTTCTCTATTATATTTATTAAAGTGTTTCAGTACAAAAAGTTTGTTTTTAATTACTAGAACATTACGATGTTGAATTGCACAACGCTGCGTGGACATTGATACAATCCTTTTTTCATAGGAATAATCTTTTTAAGAAAATAAACATTCTTTCGCGATCAACATTGATAACTTTTAACCATATTAAGTGTTATTTTAATAGGTGTTGATACCATCTACAGATCACATGACGGACGTATGGATACGTAAAAACTATATATATATTTACTTTTATAGCTGTTAGTTGTCTTCCTATGAAAATCGGGCTTTACAGACACACACTCATCATATCTAGGTACCTATAATATTTTATAATTAAAGGTTGAAATATGATACTTCGACCAAAAAAAAGTTTTAGTAGACAAATATTATAACATATTTAAAGTTAAATCAAAAAGTATCAGTAATCTGTTAAAAATCAACTGTGATATTGACTTTAGTAGTGGTGAAAGGAATTAAAGTAGACCTCGGTGGTATTGGGATAAAGTGCTCGCCTCAGGACCTGATGTACGTGGGTTCAAACCCAGCCAGGGTCTATAGATTTTTCTTGAGCGATACAAATCCGTAGCACAACATCCTTTGGAGATGAAGTAAAGCCTTCGGTCCCAAATCGATTGTGGCTTGTAAAATAACCCTGGAAGGTATGTGAAAATACCCTTCCCGGCAAAATTGGAAAGCCTTTTTGCTCTCGCTCATAGAAATTATCGTGTGCTGATATAAGTCGCTTCAGAAATGGCACGTTAAATACCTAAAATTAAAAGGGAGTTAAAGGTCCTTAAGTTTGTGTCTACTTATAATTTTAAATAACAAAAACCCACTTTAGTAGTCAAATGGGAGAAGGCGGCACTTTTGCAACAAACTGATCTTCTAATGAAGGGGATAAGAGGGGGGGGAGGGGTTCGAACCCTGGGCGAGTGTAGTGGTGTTTTATTAAACTGTTATTCTACTCTCTCTTCACACACATATAGGTACTTGTTTTAAAGAACCTTCCTTATCCCTAATACATTGGAGTAATGAGTAAATATGCGTGTAGCTCGAATGGGTAGTAAGACGTGGTGCTGAAAAAACTTTTAGTATTATGATTATCACAATAGCAATATTACCTACATATAAAATAAGCAAATAATGTCTCTGATAAACTCGTTAAGAATGGTCCACGCATTTGTTAACTATCGCAGAACCAATACCCGGACTGAAAACATCAAATGGTCAAGTTAAAACAGAACCACGCCACGCTCGGTCAAAATTACGTAGCTAGGATAGTCTTGCCTTCAATTTAACAACCCTAAACACAGCTTGTAAAGCAACCATCAAGAAAGGGTTGTGTGGCAAACGCTCTCACTTTATATTTCTAAATATAATTCTCACGGCTACATGCTTGACCTCGCATGGGTCGATAACTGTCATGGTAGGAATTAGCGTACGATACATCACTCTGGTCGATGGGGCAAATATTTCAGCTATCAGCGTGGCTGGGCGACGTCGCGTCGTCTTGTGGAGCCACCACTTAGACATAATGATTTGTGGGTTGGTGAGATCCCTCGACAAGTCTGTACATATCGAGTTGATGTGGTCCCTTGACAAGACTGTATCGAGTTGATGTGGTCCCTTGACAAGACTGTATCGAGTTGATGTGGTCCCTT
>CABFWO010007709.1:0-23018 GCA_902155825.1 Timema genevievae | reverse complement strand
AAGATCACATACTAGAGAGAAGAGATAAAATATTATTTTTTAGGACTTAAAATATACCCACACATTTAGAATAATCGGCATAAATAGTCGGAGATTAAACACCGATCATCGGAATCGCCGGTTATGCTATAATCGGCCGATGATCGGATTAATAATCGGCATCGGCCCAGCCCTATCCTCTTCCGTGTATAACAAAATGTAGCACATAAAGCGAATAGAGGTTTTCCTTAAAGAAATATATTATAATATATTCACATCCAATGACTATAAAGTCAGTTTGTTTCCAAGTCTGATAAATAAGCAATGAGCCGTTACCTGAGGAAATAATAGTAATTCAGAGCCTCTTTGATGTCTGTGGTTTCAAACCTCCGCACGTACAGGATGATGAGCCGAGCATAGTTGAGTCTGCGAGCCGCTCCACGGTACTTGCTATCCTCGGTCACTGTGGAATTCATTTATTTAAGTTATGTTCAGTTAAAGAAAATTAAACGTGAACAAACTATACTATAATGACACCTCCAAAATACATATTGCCAACATTTTTTCCTAGAGAAAATGATAAATATTACGAAGCTAATTCAACAATGACTGATAAGAAACACATGATACGCACGAAAATTGTTAAATACAGCCTGATTTTCAAAGGAAGCCAATTGTTCGGAAACTGGAAAGACATGCTGTTATGGTGGCAGTAAAAGAAATATTGTTACAACTGTATTTACATTCTTAGTGCATTTAATCAATCGTGTGTTTACCTACTTTGGCGGCCGCTTGGTCTAAGTCAGAGGTTCCCGGCCTTTTTCCGCTTGTGTACCCCTTGGCAGCCCATTTCCATAAATTGTGCCCTTAATTTATAGCAAAATGTTTAATTACCACAGTAGTCGTTATTTCTGATTTATTTGTTGAAAAGATTTTTAATCACATTACTAACCCATTTATTTTCAATCTAATAACAAGGTGAATAGAGTGCAGATATATTTATATTCAAAAAGCAAAAGTTACAATAAAAACAAACACATTTAATTTATTTATTAATTTATTCATAACTATAAAAACTATTTTAAGTTTGAAATTGAAATCACTTTCTCAAGGTCAAATATAGAAGAAAACCCACCCTGCCCCTCACCATACCATAGAGTTAATTTCTTTAACTTTTGATTGATCTTTTGTCTTACACTGCTGCCATTAATCAAATATTTTCACGTACCCCTGAGGGTATGCATACCCCACGTTTGGAACCGCTGGTCTAAGGCATAGCTCTCGTGTTGGACTAGACTACTGATGACTGGGAGATTGATGTTCGAATTCCAGTCAGGTGTACGGAGGGTGGTTTTTTTCCTAAATGGATTGACGCCATGTAAATGTTGGTAGACTTGCTTTAAATGCAACCTTCCTCATCCCTAACTAATTAGAGTAATTAGTACATATGCATATAACCTAAACAGGTATTAAGAGGCGGTGCTAAAAATAATCGTGTGGATATATACTACAAGTTAATCCATCAGTAAGTATTATTGGAAGCTTTTGATGACTGTTAAATTAACTTTATAATTAATAACTCGATCAAGACATATTTCTAGAATGCTAAATCATATAGTCACTTCCGTTGTTTTTTTAGCACAGCGTCTTACTATAGGTTATATGCTTATGTACTAACTACACTAAAATGGTTTTGGGGATTAGGAAGGCTATATTTAGAGGAAGTGTACCCACATGTGTGTGNTAGGGAAAGTGGAAAAACCATCCTCAGAACACTCAACCGAGACTCGAACCTCAATATCTTCAACAGTCTAGTCTACTGCGAAGGTAGCACTTAAGACCATGCGGCCACCGAAGCAGGTGACCAATCAAGGTTGGTGGCCTATAAAAAAAAAATCAGGGTTTGGTTGGGATGTGTGAAGTCCACTTTATGGTTAAAAACTAATCCAAATTAAATATAGTATACGTTTCCAAAGCTAATCCAACGTTTGTATACTTTAAAAAAATTAAATTGAGAAAGATATTACAGTTAACAGGGGACGAGTGCCGTGAAACCCGGATATTTAATAAAACAAGAGAGTGTAGCGAATTCAATTTAAACTAGTACTCACCTATTGTGACTGTGTCTATGAACACATAATTATATTTCACATACTAAGGTAATAAGTAAAAACACTTTAAATCAATGTATAGTAAACTTAAAATACACATATGACTTAAATAAGTCTGTATTAGTCTTCTGCTTCATTGCGACTGATTCAGTTTTCCTTATCCCGCTATGCATTTTCCGTAACATCAGCTTGTCAGATAGTACCGCGTCATCTTCCTGTTTCAGATTATTAAGCAGGTACAACCCCAAAAGGCTTCCTCCCCTTGCATAAACTTTTTGCCTCTACAGCCACTATCTCTTCCCTAGGGATTTACTGAGTACAACAATCAGTAGAGTAGCCCTGTGTTCTCCATCAACGCAACATTTTTAAAAAACGTACCCCCTGCTGTTAGCGATGTAGCGACTAAGCCGAAAAGCAGATAATCTGCCCGCGGATAGTCGGGAGTTTACTGTATAGTGTACATCGAGCTAAAAATCAGTAGCATAACGTCCTTTGGAAGGAAAGTAGAGTAAAGTTCTCAATCCCATGTCGATCGGGGCATGTAAGAGACCCCTGGAAAAATAGTATGATCTATTTCCGGCACTCTGTTGCTCACTTGCAGAAGTTCATTGTTGAAGGCAACGGTAAACCACCGCACTTATTCATTACTTCCCTAATGCACGTGCTTGCTCCCGAATGGAGTGGGTGGGTGACACCAGTCGAGGGGTCGTTTTCTCCGGTTGTATGATAAAGCACAACCAACCAACCTTCGGATTAAAAACTCCCAATTATTTATATCTATACAAGAACAGTAAGCCTACCCACTTCTGTGGCCGCATGGGTTAAGGCGTCGCTCTCGCAATATATTGGACTACTGATGAAGGGGAGAGTGGGTTCAAATCCTGGTATGTGTAGAGAGGGTGGTTTCCCCTTAATGGTTTTCCAGTCTCCCTCCACACAAATGCAGGTATACTTCCCCTAAATTCAACCTTTTTCATCACTAACATATTAGCGTTATTAGTGCTAAGGTATATAACCTGAACAGTAGAGGTGTGTGGAGTTTCAAAACTTTGTGACTTGGCTTCAAAACAAATATCAGCTTCGACTTTGATTTGAAAAAAATTCCAGACTTACGACAGCTGAAGTACTCTATGTATGATCAATTAATGCAATTTTGAGCTGTTATGTATACATTACAAATTAATATTCATACAAAAATATCTGAAGTAAATGAATTGTAAGTTATGAAAATAACTAAATTTATCAGAATAAAACATATTATAAGCTATTGTGCAATAAAATATTTACCAAGCAATTTTAGTGCATAAAACTAAATAATTAACCAGAATATATTATTTTTTCAAGCATGAAACTACTAAAAAAAAACTATTTTATTTGGCTTCAAGAATCTTTCATATAATTGATTCGAATTTGCTTGGAAAAAACATTAAATCTCACATAGCATGTGAGCATTTTTTGGATTTAAATTCCAGATCTGTTGAGAAAAATTCGAGGATTTATTTTTTTTAAGTAGAATTAGACCCATCTCTTCTTTGTGACACAAGATTAAACTTATCATGGATGAATGTTGTAGTAAAAACCAAGACTAACAGAGTGAAGCGTCGAAAGATGTCGGCAGGGCAAGTAAGTTTTGCTGGTGCATGGCCATGGCGATGTGGACAGCGTGGACACGGAACTTGTCCACGCGGAAGAGGAACTCGAGGGCCGCCTCGAATTGTCCGGTCAGGAACAGCACCTGGTAGTACACAAGGGGCTTCTCCTGGGCATTGTAGTGGCTCTCACCTGAGAACAAAGGGCTTCTTTGATGCTGGTTTTACCGATGGATCTTTAGAAAAATTGAGTCCTTAACAAGATTTGAGGTTTCAAGAAAAAAAATTCAGATTCATGATTTTTTTTAAAATAATTATTTAAGAGTGTGTGAAGAACCAATTTTTTTTTTATTCGAAGCAAAGTCGAAGCTTTCAAAGCTTCACGCACACCTCAAACCATTATTTTACTTCATATTTTGAATTTGAATATTTTTCAGTTATTATACTTATTAACAGTTTAGCTCATTAACACTCTTACACAGGGTGTCTACTGAGTTGGAATAGTGACTTTTGGTGACCTTTTTTGACTACAAAATTCCTTCGCTAAACTGTCGAACATTATATAATGCATATATATATACATAATGAATACACCTACATGCAATATTAAACTTTAACTAGATGGTGAACGTTAACCTTATCCTTGTTATCACTGTAAAAAAAAATCAGGCAGCTTGCGGCGAGCGCATGGCATCATGGGTAGTGGGTGGCTTGACATTTGATGCGTTCACGTTGTTACGATGTGCGGGAAATTAAAACAAAAATATTTCTGTGACTTTATGACCAGAATATTGAAAGTTTGTGACGTTTCAGGGATTTCTGTGACCTTCTTTTTGCAATTAGTCGCTTTTCGTGATTTTTGTGACCCAGTAGACACATCCAGATCATTGATTTGAAGATTTAAGTGAATGCTAGTTCTCACTATATTTTTTTTCTATCGTTAACGTTCCTTGAGCCAGGTTGAGTGCCCTTACAAATGTGCCCTTGTTAAACGACTCAGTTTTAACATGTTCATCATAAAGGGACCATTGTAATCATAATAAACAGTCTGAGTAAACTCTTTGTGAGGTAGGATTATGAGATGAGGGGTTGGGTTGGTACCTGAACCTAGCTTTGTTGACTCGAGATATATATGCTCTCTCTAGTGTTTAAATTGTCCCTTGATGGCACCTAGCGATACCCGTGTTGAAGAACTCAAGCTCTCCCACGGATTGCAGCCATTTTAACCGGGAGGCTGAGGGTCTGGTGTATGTTTGTCTGTGTCCTTGGCTAATATTTCTATTTTCTATAACAACTAACCAATTAATGTTAATAGAATCAATATTAAAGGGGAAAACAATCGCAACAATGTTAGAAAGTTAAACTAATGCTCGTTATCTTTTCTAAGATTCAAATTCAGGATTTGTATGTAAAATGAAGATACAGATTCAATAAAAAAGGGAATTCGACCCATACATGGTTGGTTTATTATAAATTTGACCCCCAGATAAAGATTTTATCATCAAGAGATTACAAAATAAAATGGCAGTTTGAACAAAAACATAGTTTTTTTTTACCAAGTTCGGGTTAGATAGATAAATATTTGTACTAAAAATATTTCAGTTGAGTTTTTGTCGTATCATGCATAGGCCATAAGCATAAACTTCAATGTTCAAGAATGTTTTTTTTTGTTAGAAAAAAGTAGGGATAGAAAGGATACCAATAGCTCAGGAAAATGTTGGGAAATTATCCATTCCCGTAAATCAGGCGGGAGGGCTTGGCTATTTCCCGTTAAGTTCCGTGTATGAAACAAAACGTGCTCGGTGTTCCGGCTTGTATTTTTGACTCGTCGCCGTTAATCTATTTAATTCACAGCCTTATTATTTGTTCTATAGCAAGCTGGGGGTGGGGGATGTTGGCTAGTGGGGAAGGGGGAGGTGTATAGAAGACGGGGATTGTGATCAAGAGAGAGAGCTTGATTGAATAGTGTGTGCGTGCAGGTGTATGTGTGTGTGTGTAGGAGGGATGAAAAGAGAGGGGTAATTTTGCAAGACCAGCTACAAGGTCGCCTACTTCAGTGGTCTCATGGTCTAAGGCGTTACTCTCGTGTCAGGCTAAACTGCTGAATACAAATAGGTTGGAGTTCGAATCCAGGTAGGGTGTAATGAGGGTGGATTTTTTCCCAAAATAGTTTTCCAATCTGTACCCACACAAGTGCAGGTACACTACTTCTAAATTCAACCTTCCTCCTCCTTAGCTCATTATATAAGTGTAATTAGAACATAGGTGTATAACCTGAAATGTAGTAAGACATGATGCAAAATAAAACACTAGAAGATCACCGACTTGTGAGCAAATCGCCGTCTGTACAGTGATCAAAATATATTTTTAATCTAAAATTATTTCTAAAGTGTAATTTATATAATTTCTCGTCCACACTGTAGTGTAGTGTAATGCTGTACAATGGACGTTAGCATACTCTCTCCCCACTCCCCGGATGGTGAGACCGCCGCCAGGAACCGCGAACATAGGAAAGAGAGTTGCGCCGTCCCCTGGCTGTAGGTGAGTTCCTCGTTCATGAATGACCGAGAGGTAACATCTAATCTACCCGACGAGGCCTCACACAGTTTATAAACTTTTTATATTTTTTTTTAGATAAATAGTTTGTGTTTAAATAGTGTGATTTATTATACTTTATTTTAATGCGGACGCCAGTTAATTGTCCGAAACAGCATGGGTGACCATGGAGGCGTTACAACCCTCCCAATATTTTAACTCATTTCCCATACTATTCCCGTCCCACAGTAAAAATATAATTTTCGTACATGCCTAGATCTCATAAATTTGGATTTTTGAATAAATTTTAATATAGTAGTGAGAGCTTTTTTTTTAATTGGACAGAAAGAAATATTGAGGGACTCTTATTTCCTAAGAAATAATATCTTAGAATTAAATCAAATAATTCAACTGAGATTTTTTTAAGAGAAAATTGAGAATTTTGAGTACTTGAATTTTTTAAAGTTTTGTAATAATCTTCGAGTCAAGTTCAAGCAAATCCTCGCACATTCTTAGCTACAAGCTACACATTCTCCTTGAAAACCATAACCCCTGCAATGATACTCACCATACTCCTCGAGTATCAGGGATTGAAGGTGAGCATAGGTGAGTCTCTCTCCTGAGTGGTGCTCCCCGAGTGGTAGCAAGGGTTCTTCCCTGATTTGCCACAGCTTGAACCATAAGTAGTCATCGGCGGCTTTTGCCACTTCCGGGTGGTCGTAGTCGATATCGCACGCGGAGATAACCGAGTACACAGCCCTAGGACAGGAACAAAACAATCAATATATCTCATTACATGTCCATACTGTCTCAGCCTTGCTTCCTCTACTATCTCATGTACTCCCTGTACTCCTACTCTTTCCCAGATAACTTTATTCCAAATCCTGTTTCTCCTGGTGACAACTAACATTCTTCTCACAAACTTCATTCCCATGTCCTCCACTATTCCTTGTCTTTCTTACATTCACTGTCCAAGTTTCTGCTGCATTTGTGACTATGGGCACTTTTCTTTCTGTCATAATGCGGAATGTTAACATTTGTATTAGAGTTGATCCCTTAAAAATATATGGCAACCTCACTACTTTCAATAACTACACTCCTCCGCAAAGATCGCGAGTAAACTTCAGGAGTCCAAAACTTGAACTTCAAGAAGACGAAAAGTAATAAAATACTACATCATTTGCCATGAACACCAAGTCTATAGCCTTGGCATTCAAGGCACAAGCCTTCGAATCCTTAAAGATATTATAGATTTAAGTATTCAAGAAATATCTGAATTGGTTTTAGAGCTCTAGTGGGTTTTTTTCAATGGCTCAGCCCAACAAATTTAGAGGACAAACTTAACAACCAGACCCCAGACCAGTAACTGAATGTAGAGACCAGATGTGAGCCGGGAGCTGAGTTGGGTCTGCTATGATGAATGCTCTTAATAATTGCCACATTTTGTTCTTTTTTTTTTTTACAAAGTTTTATCTGAATTACAAGTCATAAATCAAAATTATAATCGAAAATAATATATCAACCAAAATGACAAAAAATACTTGAATATGATTTACTTTAAAAAGTCTAGGAAAATAAAAACAAATTATGCGACTAGAATTAAGTTTAGTATGTAAAACCAAGTGCGTTCAAGTCGAACTGATCAAACCTCACCTCTTGTAAGGGTCAGTCATGTGTTTAATTTGCTGCCTGTACTGTCTCTGCAGAAACGACTCGGCCTGCGAGTTCAGTTTCAAATCTGGACTCTTTTCTATGTCTTGAAGAATTGTAGAAAAGTCCTTCACTTGTGGACTGGATACATAAAATAATAACAATTCATTAAACCAAACATATAATCTATAGTTAGAAACAGTGGAGAGAAAACATAAAAAAAGTTAACGAACACAATATGGCTTTTATACCAAGGTCGGGAGACTGAGCGGTAACAATCGATTTTCTTCAAGAAGCAGCCATTACTGCTCTGTGCAGTGGCAGCAGAGTAGAGTGAAAACTTGTGTTCTTTTCATCGCAAAAGCCATATTGTGTTTGTCCCCTTTTAAATGTTTTCAGCCACCTTTTCTGTATCTTCTTCCAAATATAACAAAATAGTGAAAATAACTTAAAAAGCAAAAAGAGGTTTTCTTTAAAGAGATATGTGTCCATGATTTAGAAAGACCTGTTTTTAGCAATGCGCGAAATATTTACAAAACATTGACCTTTTTTTTTTTAATGAAATCATGATATTTTTAACCAAATTAAGAACTTATTACTGAAAATTCGCAAATATAATAGCGATTTATGGGAGCCGAAATAAATTCTTGTATTGCATTGAAATACCCATGGAAACGTATCCCAGAACATTTGTTTTTGTATGATTTAACGGATTTCATGTAAAGACACGTGGTCCGACAAGAAGATAATAACAGTAGATATCGTCTCGCTATCTGTATTGTGACAGCAGCATAAAGAAGGAATACCATTTGAAGCACAGACGGGTTACAAATCTCTTTGTTGAAAGAATTGTTAAAGGTCAAGTATATACAAGAATATACCGTTTTCAGGGACCTAGTTTCTCAAGAAGAATGTATCAAGTGAATATAGACATTCTTGTTATGAAAGTAGATTAACCTAGATTTGATGAAGCATCTGTGAAAGCATTATGGATCCCCATAAATAATGTTGACAAGGAGAGAACATTTTCTATGTACAGGAACATAAAAGTGGACATAAGAACCAACCTAACCCCTATTAACATGGAGTTGATGACACCTTTCACAGGAAATGGTTTGAAATAACCCATTAGATGGAAAGTTTGTGTGTCGTTCTGGTTGTGTTATGATTTGTTTCATGACACAGCACAATAATTAGAAAATGTCCGTTGTGACAGTAATCTAAAAGATATTAAATCTGATAATTTTTAATTTTTTAGCACCGCGTCTTACTACCCATTCGGGTTATACGCTTAAGTACTAATTACAATAATGGATTAGGAAATGGGAAGGTTGAATTTAGAGGAAGTGAACCCGCATTTGCGTGGAGGGAGAGTGGAAAAACATTTAGGAAAAACCACCCCCAGTTCACCCGACCGAGATTCGAACCTCGATCTCCCCGTCCTCGGTGGTCTGACTCAACACGACTGGCGTGTTAGCCAACTACGCCACCAAGGCGGGTGTATCTGATAATTGATTATAAAATTAAATATTTTGATAGGCAGCTGTTTGTGGTTTATGTTGCAAAGCATCATGGTTCAACATACATTTCTACTAGCTGCCCCACTCGAGCAGATTCTGCTCTCTATTTTCAGCGAACGTGTGAATCAAGTTTCAGCCAGAAAGAGGGATAAAGAAAACACTAAAATAAACGTCAAATCTTGGTCCAGCGTCTGCTCCTTAACATTTTGAGAAATCACTCCAATGACCGAGCAGACACTTGAGCTGAGACTGACCTTGCTCGCTGAACACATTGTAGGGCTGCCTTTATGTCCCCGCAACGCAGGCAGTAGTAGATCAGGGCCCACACGGGCTGGTCGTCTACCGTCCCGTCTTCTAGTCCAGCCAACCCCTGAGGGACCCTGATGTTGACGAAGCTACGCACCAGCGGGTATGTCCCTGGGACTCCTCCCCGTTGAGCCTCTTTGAGGTTGCTCGTCACCACGTTGTTCATGTAGCTCTTGTACCTGAAAAATATCGAACCCCGCAGACTAATAGTTGATGTTTTACCAATCATTTTTACCTTAAATAAATTGGCAAAAATCTATTTAATATACAATTGAGAAAAACAAAAACTTTACATGAAGGAGACAAAAAAATAATACTCATAACATTAACTTTAAATATTTAGGAGTAATAATTAACTAGAAGAGCTGCCACAGTGGACCCCTTTTCACACATAATCGGCTTGGTTACCGTTGAACACAAAAAAGAAAATCAAGAAGTCAACAGACACATGTCCAAGTAGTGTGGTCACTCCCTAAGGTCTGTTTTTTGGGGGAATGAGCGTCACTGTGCGTTTTATTCCCAGCTGTTTTATTCTGACAATGACAGCCTATGGAATGATAGGTACCTACACTTGGTTGCATAAGCTATCAAGTGGTTGTACAATCATAGGGATGTGCGAAGCTTAGAAACATCGACTGTGCTTTGAAACAAATATTATCTTAGATTTCACTTTGAAAAAAATTCCAACTTTTAACAATCATGAAGACTAGGCAGTAAAAAAAATCATAACAATAATACTCAGTGTTCAATTCTTGACATTTTAAGGTGTTGCATACATCACAAATTAATTTCCAGTTGAAATAACCCAAAGTAATTGAACGACTTTGAAAGTATTTTATATGGTCGATTCGAGCTATATTTGAATTGAAAACATGACTTCACACACCCCTATAAATTAAATTTAGTTCTCGGTATGCTTTGACCCCACAGCGATACTTGTTTTTAATTTCATTCTCTGCTAAAGTATCAGATACAAATAAATTGCTACTCATCCAGTTCGTCTCTGGATGAACTCCGGGTCATGAACCGGCCAATCCGACACGGAATTTACAAGATTACAGTATAGAAAGCGATTGTTTCAAGACTCAGAATATCATCGTAAGCTATGTGGCCATCCTATGACGTACAATAATTCCTAGTTGCAACTATGATTTAAATTAGGAGTAGACACTGGAGTAGAAATAGTTTAGATAAAACAATGTCTACTCCAGTATCATTAAGGCAAATGTGCTGGCTATCCCTCCTAATTTGAATCATGATTTAATCTAGTGATCTATCCGACACCTTAGTTCAGTCGGTAATGTGTTTGTCTACTGAGCTTAAGGTACCAGGTTCGATTCCCGGCATGTGATCATTTGTGAAATGTGGGTTCACCCTTTCAGAGTGACAGTCGGAGACTGGATGTTGTGCCTGTCCTAGCCTTAAGTTAGATTATAAAGCAGATGTAACTACGACAGTCCTAGCCAGCCAGTAGTGGAAAATATATGGCTTGAATAAAAAACTGATGCAGGCCACAGGTTGGAAACAGTAATGGATGTAAGGTAAAAGTAATTTAGTCTAGTGCGAGAACTATATGTTTCTGTAAATGTGTATTTTCAATTTTGAACATATTCTATTAATTGCATTGGTCAACATAGAGTGCATTTTAAATAGACGGACAAATATTTGAAACCAAACTGAAGTTTTTTTTAAATGTGTGTACACCCCTAGGCTGTTGTGTTCCTTATATTAATTCAACAATATGATGTAAAAGAATATATTTTATTCGGTGTACAGCGACACTGCGAGGTTTACCTGTCTTGCAGGTATTTCTTGGCCTGGGAAATAAGAGCGGTCTGGAGGGCTTTAGAGCGACGGAACAAAAGGGGGTCCCCTGAGGCCTGAGCTGGTACTTGGGTCATGTAACGGACCATCTCCCACAGCTCTGAGACTTTCTGGACAGAACAAAATCAACTAATCAATAAAAATTTATACAAGTTAAGAAATAAATAGATGAAACAAAAAGTAATAGATGTGTTGGAAATGTAATATAAATATATTTTGCGGAAAACAAAGTAAATGATGCACAAGAACAATGTTACTGTTGTACTTGACCATTTTTGCTTCTAACGTAGAAATTCATGCTATGTTTTGGAAAGTGTGCAAATTTAAAACGTCAGTCAACCCCACCTTGTTGTTCAGCGAGTCAGCAACTTCAGATAATTTTTGTACCAATGATGGTCGAACAGTCCCCTGGATGATGAATCTATTGTAGGTAATTATCTCTTTGGCGTACGCCATCTCCTGACTGTCCAGTAGACTCTTCAAGACGCCACCTACAGAGTCACCCAGAACTGAGGTCTGAAAAATAAAAATAAGTTGTCAAATAAAAAAAAAAAAAATTTGAATCCTTAAATCTTGAATATTCTTAAGGATTCGAGGGTCTCATCCCTCGTAGTCCAGTTTGTGGAAAGATTAGCCAGTACTAATGTACCGTTGTCCAGGGGACTTCCGAATGTACTAATAGTACTTCCTTTCCGTGGAGGCTCTTTCCATGTCCCGATGAGATGAGGTGATGGTGATAGTGAGTATGAGGGTGTGGAACCAGTGGAAATCTTACAACCTAACTTAAACTTAACTAACCAAACCCTGGTGATCTTAGGGATAGTTTCCCTTCGATAAATATACTCATGGTACCAGCTGAGAATCAAACACGAGACTCCCTAGGTTGGTAACCAGGCGCGCTGACCACTACACCACAGGTCTGATTAGTAAAATGTTGATTAAAAAAATATGTGTGTGTTATTTGTAAAAGTTCCCTCCTACAGGAATCGTACTGTACCTGATGCTCTA
Organism: Timema genevievae; assembly: GCA_902155825.1. Taxonomy (NCBI): domain Eukaryota; kingdom Metazoa; phylum Arthropoda; class Insecta; order Phasmatodea; family Timematidae; genus Timema; species Timema genevievae. The sequence continues at coordinate 10,496 of CABFWO010007709.1, read as the reverse complement.
AACCAATGTTGAAGTCCTCAGGTGCACCCAGCAACGTGTTTAGGGCTCTTTGCTGCTCTTGTTTCCATTCATGTAACATGTGCTCCATTTGCTGTTTCTCAACATCTTCAAAACACTGACACAAAATAATAAATAACTTAGGAAGGTGTCTGCTGTTTAGAGATTTCTCTGTGTTACAAATTTTTAACAAAATGCTAGCAGGTACTAAGTGTCAAGAGTCTTATAAGGTGAATTTTAAAGTAGCCTATCGAGTTGTTTTAGTTATTGATTGGGTCAATGTGTAAATGTGTAGTAAAAACATTCTGTGAAACGGTCTCATTTTAGCAGAATGTATGGGTGTGAACTAAACAGCTTTTGTAGAAAAGTATTTAAATTCCCTGATTTTTGCCAAATATTTAATACAATTCCCTGACATTTCTTGCTTTCCCCCGACATCAAAAAATAACTGACTTTTCCAGGTTTTCCCCTCTTGTAACCACCATGTTATGAAAATGAACCCACATAATTTTTTTAACGAAATTTTAAAAGGTTGTGTTCAAGTAGATTGCGCTACTAAGGTTTTACCCAAAGACTGTTACCACAACACACATAATAATTTAAGAGTTTGTTCTCAAAACCAGTTCAGTCTTCTTTTTTTTTCATTATTATTTACAAGCGAACCAAAAAATTGTAGCAACACACCTTTGAATTTTTCATTTCTAAAAATTTCACTTCACTTCGAAGACTATGTTTCTCTTTTTTGAACAAAAGTTATATATTTAAAGGAGTTTTATTGTAAGTTTTATGGGCTTTCACTGAAAATTTTCAAAAGTAGACTAATTGGTTTAGGGAACGAGCTCTTGAATTGTATACAATATTTGTACAAAATGCTATTTTTTATAGTTTACCTAATCAGTGCCTAAGTCCAGGGATATGGATAAAGGTTTTTTTATGATTTTTATTTGTATACTTCAGTCATAAAACACTATTTTTAAGGTTCAATCTCAGGTAACTATTGATATTTATGATTTTGTTTTTGAAATATTATAATAGAATCATCATCATCATGATCATAATGCACAGGGTCTGTCTCGAATATAAGCTTCTCCATTTACTTCCCTCCTCCAAACATCTTTCTTCCTCCACGCCGGCCCAATCCACTCCTCTCCACACTACCTTTATCCACCTGTCTCTGGATCTTGGACTCCTGCCCTCCACCTCCATTTCGAGCATCCTCCTTGGAATCCACCTTTATTCCATCCTCTTCACATGTCCATACCACCTCAATCTCGCCTTCTCTATCCTATCGTGCAGAGGTTCATTCTATCTCTCTCTCACCCCTTCATTCCTCACCCTGTCCATCCTTGTCACTCCTATCCTGTATCCTGCTCTTACTCCTTTTCTTCATCCTTCAGTTAAAAAGCGAGTACATATCTGGCAGACAGGGTTACTATGTTATCTGATTGTGTTTTTTTATCTAGACTGATATAAACCTGAAACTATTTTGATAAAACTAAAATATTGTAGAAAGACATTTATATTTGTATATTAGAAAATGGTGTTCTTTAATTAAATGTTAAGTAAGTACTGTAATCAGTTGTGGTTATTCAATATTTTGTGAAGAAAACATTTATAAAGTGTACATTTTAAACCTAATGACAAAATAGGCCCTAATATACAAATACAATGAAATATCATTTAATTAAACAAAAAACTTAACCGAGGTACATTTTAAGAAAACAAAATAGGCACACATAACTTATATTTTAATAATGAATTAGCAAAAACAGACAAAATACCGTTTTGTTCGTTTCTTCAATGATGGATAAAAGAGCGTTTTCTTGTTCGTTTTTCAAGAAACTTTGTATGTCCACATCGGACACCGGCTCCAAAGGCTCGAAAGTTTTCCGAGTACTCAACGTGTCCAATTTTTGGGATAGCTTGGGCAAATCCACACCCTTTGAACCCAACAATAAGTGTCTGGAGAGTAAAAAAATTGAACATATGCAATGAAAAGGTTCCTAGGTAGTTTATTAACACACTCAGCCAATAAAAATAAAATAAATATTGTGATTTAAGATCAAATTAGGACAAGAATAACTAATATTTACTATTTGGCTTTTCTACTGCCTCGGAAAACCAAGAAAACCTGATATCCAAGGCAAATCTCAAAATATCTATTTAATGAAGGAATTTTATAGTAAAGGAAATTGATAGAACTAAAGAAAAAGGGAAAATAAACTGCTAAGAGTAAATTTGATGAAGAAAGCCCACCTAGGGAAAGAGGAAAAATGTTGGAAGAATCCAATGCACAAAAGGTGACATCTTCTTCCTTATCTCCATTTCAAAACAATTGTCAAATTTTACAATAAATTGTCTTGAATTTTCAAGTGGAACAATTTTCAAAATTTGTGTCTGACATTTACTCAACTTTTAACTTTCTAAGGACTAGTTGATATGGACCAATCACAGCAAAGTGCAGGCGCATAGAAAATAAAATCACCAATGGCCACGAAAGGATCCAATGATATGTATGGAAACAGAATAAAAAATGAATTGGATTGTTTTACTCACGGAGCTATTTCAGAAATATTTTAAAACCCCGGGAAGTATGGCATTGTTGAGGTAGGTTAAACTTCCCATTGGTAATCACGTCTGCTCGAAACCTTTCTCAAGACAATTTTCTTTCGAAGAGTTTAATTGGATGTAGTCTCTGACTTTCTCATTGGCTGGCACAATCATGTGATTAAGGATACGGACTGTGTAAAAGTGAATTACATTTCTAAGGACCATTAAGGACTTAAGGATTACACGGATGCCGAGCTTTTGGGCTCTGTAAACATGTATGTGTTACATAACCCTGTGATGTACTCCCCCTCCTTCCCCCTCCCCCCACCCATGTAACACCATGTAGACATTAGAGCTCCCTCTCCTCCATAACTCAACAGCGTTACATGGTTTATGGATGATACCAGCTTATTTATATATTTTCTATTGTAATTTAAATATTTAGCATTTGGAGAACCATAATTTATTTGAGGTAACTTCAGTCAGTAAACAAACACATCCACAAACTTACAATATGTATTTACCTGAACAGGTAGTAGGACATGGTTGAAAATGTAAAAAATTTAAATTAAATTAACAAGTACAAGGATAGTAGCCTAAAGTTCTAAAGGTAAAAGATTTTTGGTTTGGATTTTCAACTTACGCTTGAATATTCTGTGGCCCAATTTGGGCCACACGTGTCCAAAGTTCGGAGGATGCGTCCAGAACTTCACGCAGTGTCCGCTCAACCCTAGGGAGCTCACCTGTGCCTTCAACATCTGCCGACAACTGCTCGGCGGCTTGAAGCAGCTCATTAAAGTCAGTACCGGACATTATCAATCTATAATTGAAATTGAATATGTAATTTTTTTTTAGTTAGAAGATAAAAAATAATATATTCCTTCATCCTTTTATTATTTTTGTTCATCTATTTGAAAACTCTAACGTGGACTTTCTGAACCGACTGATTTTATCAGCACACGACATAAAATTAGGCCTACTTAAATCTAGAACAGACACAACACCTAGCCCCCGCCCGTTAATTGATCACTATGAAATGTTAAACCCAGATTTCACCAATGATAAATTTTTCAATCATGGCAGGAATCGAATCCGGGACCCTTAGCTCAGTAGAAAGACACGCTACCGACTGAGCTAAGGTATGAGTCCATCTCAAAACATAATAAGTGAAAGAGGAAAGATATGATTATAAAAGAATGTATACTATGTAGGCCTATTGTGTATTAGTAGGTGCCTATCAATAACACACAGTGAGGAAAGTCGGTTTTAAGTAATTTCAACAAAACTTGCCTAGAGATGACAGAAAAAATAGGTACTATTCTGAAAATCCCCCAAAATAAAGACCAGGATTTGAATTAAAACATTCAGCTTTTAAAAAGATAAAAAGTTAGTTTGAAGTTTAAAATTACTTATTGCATTTGACTTTCTAGCATGTCCCAGGACCTCAAACCGGTGAGCTGTAGAAATATTTTAATCTTTAGCAAATAAATAACAATGTTCATACAAATACACACATTAAAATCTTTAAATATATTATCTATGATTGATATGAAAACATAATACATAGGTAGTTATATTTTAAACAATACCTATATTAAATTAATTGGCCACACAAATCAAAACTATACAAAAACAAATAACATTTTGAACTGTGGAGTGTGGAAGACTGGAAGTGTAAGTAGGCAGAAAATAAAAATACTCTTGAAAGTAAAGAGTTAAACTACTCGGCGTTCAATAGCGCTAGTAGAGAAACATCAAATTGAGTGGTTGGTGAAACTAGTGCTGTGTTCTACATACTAGATAGATTACTTCTAGTTTAACTTTAGAGAATTATTTGGTAAAGTTAATTTAAATAAACTTTATGTATTTCAACTTCTTTCGCACTATTTGCTATACACTATTCGCAATTCGCAATTCGCAATGCGTGATGCATGAATATAAACCCGGCCTATGGCTCTCGTAAGTAACAGGAACCTATTCATCATATCCTTATAAAATTGTATATAAATATATTTTTACATCTAATTTCACAGGACCGTAACAGAGAACTCCCATGAATAATACACTAAATATTTACAGTTAATTAAAGAAAGTGGCAGAAGATACAGTAATATTACTAAACAAAGTATAGTGAGCAATTTATCATGAATAATATGTAGATAGTCAAACTAAGAAATATGGTGAAGAATATAAACATGACATATTATGAGGATAAGAATTAGTCCTATTAATACATATTGTAATAATTTTATAGTGAGTAATACAAAAGGCAGCCCAATGACATAAGTAATATAGGGATAGTGAAAATAATAAAATAAAAGATGAAGCTAAAAGTATTGTTTTGATATAGGTTTTTAACTTTAAAAAAAATACTAATACTAATGTTCCAATCTGATTCTGTTCCCGGTGTATTAAATCTTACTAAAGCAATTTGAAATTATATGTATTGAATAAAATGTTTTATTGTGTTAGTTGCTAAAACGGTTCATTTTAAACTCATATCATCATCGCCACCGATGAGTAGTTTTTATTCAATTTGACTGTCATTTCTTAACGTTTGGCTTTTGCTGTACTTACAGTTCTATTTACAAAGCAGTCATGACATTACATAATTATACACTAAATTTAATTTATAGATTGTCTTATAATATCAATATAAAACATGATTATGGAATGTATTATGTTCCATCTAAAGTACAACTAACTATTTCCGGCACCCAACAGTAATTTATTTGGAGTTACTGCCCCCGAAAATACCAAGGAAAAATAGTCACTTTATTCTAAGTACCTACTTATTTATTTTAAGTAGCCTTTGTTGACTCTCATTGCTAAACAAATAAGATTGGACCACCCCAGAAAAAATATAGATAACACAATCTAGATGCCAGATTGTCGAATTTAAATAATATTATATTGCTACAGACATTTGATTTGGTCCATTTATTTTTGTTTAAAGTTTACTTTTTTTTTACGTTTTAGTTGCTTTCAGTTGTTATAATAATTAAATTACGACTAGTAATTAACATTATTATATACAGAACATCATCACTTAAACAAATAAATTTGCTGTTTGTAGAGAGGCTAAAGTATTTGATATTTAAATGTCAAAGTTTGAACGCGAACTGTTTTAAAAATGGAGCCACCGCGCGCATCAAGGAGGCCATGATTTATTGGAGATGGTTTTCGTATACCTTGTAATCTAACAGGTAGTGAACATGGTCGTCCGTGCCGGTTGTATAATGTGCCAGGAGTCTACTTATCTAAACTCACTTGATAAAACAAGCAAGGTCAAGTAGCTAAACAACGTTTAGCCGAAAGGAAAGCCGCGCATTTCGATCACAGGATGATGCTGATGCGTTCCCATGTGTTGACATTTTGTGTGGATTAATAAATGATGTGGACCAAACGATCTCGGTTTCTTCATTGATCGCTTAAAATTACGATGTTACTTGGATATGCGCAGTGTATCCTGACGTATATTTTGTTCCTCACCCAACTTAAGGTGTTGAGATATGATTTTAAGAATAAACTAGACATGTGCATATGTTTCTGATAAGACATTTAAATTAAACGACAGGAAAAGAATGAGCGAAAACACCGGGAAGGACGGATTGTGCGGTGTTGTTCTTAAACCATTTACAAAACGTCTGTCATCTACGGCCGGACTTTCTTTAAAATCTGGAAGCGGTGAGTATTATTTAAATTCCGTGTATCTTATTTATATAATTCTGTATTTAGTCATACACAATATACATTTTAATTTTATTTAATGGAATATGTCGGGCCAAAAATAATGTAAACGTGTTAATGCTTTATAGCATATTTTAGAAAGTAATATGTGTTTGATATTTTCTTAACTATGCATCAAAAGTATATTTTATTTATTAATTAATAGCATATAATTTATCCAAACACTTTTTAAAATTAGAATCGAAGACTCCGCTTCTTAAATCGTTATTCTACAAACATTTTAAACTTTCCTGCCCTCTCTTCTCCTCCTCACTCAAGCAGTTAAAAGTAAATTCAAGAGGATGGGGGATTGTACCGGTTCAACCCTTCACAACAATGGAAAGGAAGAGAGAAATCATCCATCATTCATAGTCATCCCCTAGTCCCTACATTTAAAATACGAACGGAAGAGGAAAAAAATAAAATTGAACCTGCTGGAGGTTCCAGTCCGTCCGCGCTCATGATTGGCCGAGAAGCGGGTAGAGCCCTCGCGCCGTGATTGGCCAGAACTGGTGGGCTCGACAATACACGCACGCGCGGAGGCAAAGGAAAGCTACTTTGACGACGAAGAAAGGCTATAGAGAGCATGGCAGTCGCCGAGACAGTATTGTAGTGGTGGATTTTTTTTAAACCTCGCGTGAGTGGAAACAGTTGAAGAATGGTGCTGTTCGGGCGTAAGGAGCGCGCCGACAGGCGGGAGCTTCTGGCCAGCATGGACCAGATGGCGAACGAGAAGCCAGTAGACAACGGTAAGTGAAGGATTTGCTCATGAAAAACCACGCTCGATTCCGGGCCATCCCACGATTACAGCAAAATCTTGAATCTAGTGAACTTCTTCACATGCATGATTCATTATTTATTACTGTCGCTCGACACGCCAAATAATAGAGAACAGACATCATTCTGTTAGCGAAGATCGTATCCACTGAGCAGATAGATGAAGGGGCCATGAGGGTCTTTAAATCCCCTTCACTCTCAACAAACAACATTTTGAATCGGTCGCCGGAAGGTCAAGGCCATTCGTGAAACAAGTTGAAAAAACTTTGCCACGCACTTTTATCTTCAAAAGACGTTCCGGATATTAAAAAAAAAACAAGTTGTCTTGTTATTTATTTGTCTTACAAACGAACTTAAACTCTCGACCAGACACAACGCCCAGTCCATATGCTTGCTGTCAATTCATCGCTGGGTAGGGTCGGATTTAGATCTTTGGAGGCCCCGGTGCTGTTAAAAGTTGGGGGACCCCAACGTTAAATAAATATTTTTCGTTTCAACGTTATAGTTTTTTTCATTAGAAAATTAAATGATCAAATGTAAAATGTAAAATCTACTATTTAAATAAGGAACTGTTGTCATCACAATAAATTTGTTTTGTTTAAAACAAAAAAGGTTTAATAAAAAGGAAGTGTGCCCGCACTTGCGTCTAAGGAAAGTGGAAAACTAATTTTTTTTAAACCACCCGACCGGGACTCGAACCCCGAGCTCCTAGTCATCGGCAGTCTAGTTTATCGCGAGAGACTATGCGGCCACCGAAGCAAGTTTTAAATTATTATTCTCACTGAATATTACTATCCGTCCAGGCTATCCGCATTTAATACACTGGTGGGAGTAGGTAGAATGTAGAGATAATGTACCTTTATTTGCTTGTAGTGAGAAGGACAAAACCGTCTAGGAAAAAAAATCACCCCCATTCGGAATTTGAATCCTGACCCAATCACCGACAAACCAAACGAACGTGTCGTTGTGTGCGCGTGCTTGATTTAATTATCTATTATACATTTTACTATAAATTACTTATATAATGATTATACGATCGCTACTAAGATGCCTCATAAGAGAATAAACAATCCCAGTGGGTATTTCATAAGTTATGTTGGCAGTGCCACTCGCCTAAACGCGAGACCGCTGTAGTAAAATCAGCAAGCAACTGTCAGTTGAATAAATAAAAGGAACTCAAAAGAGTAACTTAAAAGTTTTTATCATTTTAGCAGCTTACATTTTTATTTGAATTCTGCACCTTTCTATATAATCTTAATAATGACTTTAAAAAGTAAATATAAAGCTATATCCTCAACATTCGGGGTCGCGAACCCCAAGCTGTAAACTACTGTCCAGGCCATTTTGTTAGAAGTTCTAGCTGAAGTGTAAAATTAATCTCAAGTATGACTTAACTGGTTTAATAAGATCCAATTGAACTAATTGGAAGTTATGAGGAGGATGGATGGATGGACAGGATGAGGAATGAGGAAGTGTTGAGTAGGGTATGAGAAGAAAGGAGCATGATAAGGATGGTAACGAAGCGTTAAAACGTCTTGGTTGGGCCACACACACAAAACGGAGGGATTGTGTAATGAAGAGGATCATGGAGGGGAAGATAGAGAGGGAAAGAGAAAGGTTTGGAATGATAACAGATATCACGAAAGGAAGAAGCTGCAGAAGGATGAAAGATGAGGCTCAGGTCCGAGGAAAATGGAAGGAAGATGTCTAGTTGTGAACCTGTCTCAGAACAGATCCACAGAAGAAGTAGGGGAGAAGCTATGAGGTTAGTTAGGTTGTCGGCTCGAGTAGAACAGGAGTGCAGAGGTGGCGAGAGGTATCCATTGACCTCGCACTGATCGTGTTGTTTGCTCGAGACAGCTTGATCAAATATTCATATCGTGCCGTCCGTAGCTTACCGACTAACATGAGAACGGTGGCGGCAGAGGGACTTGACCAGCTTCAAACCAAAGAGGGGTAGGGGTCCAGTACCCCCTTCCCTGGTAGATGTTTGAAAATTGGATGCTCCCAGAAGACTTTTGCATTCTTCGCCCTGATTTTTTCAATTAGTCTTCTTTACAAGCTATTTGAAGTGGTCTTCCATCGGCAAATTTTTGAAAATTTGATACTTTTGGAAGTTTTTTTAGAGTTGTCCTTGCGTGGGGATTTTTTGGATTTTTCAAGAACTAGTCTCTTCTATAAGCTACTTAAAAGTTTTTTGAAATTTTGATTTACCTAGAAGATATTTTAGAATAGTCTTTGTGTTTTTTTTAATATACGTCTCTAGAAACTATTTGGAGTTTGATTCAAGACCATATTTCAATTTTGTTGTATATTCGAGAATATCAGATGAAAATGAAATAAATCTATAGGAGGGTGGTCTCCCCTCCCCCCTTTTCCACCACCACCACCGATTGGACCCAAATTTGGGAGAGTTGGAACTTTTCCCAGATACGAAACGTTTAAAAATGAACGAACGCAAAAACGATAATACCTTTCCTACCCTATTTTTTTTTTGACATCGCAGGGAATAGAACCTTCGGCGGACCCTCGGGTCAGGTGCGCTACCCTGTGACCCAGAGGCTCCCACCTGTCTAGTCACGTGGTTGTCGAGGGGCCGCGTGATCCCCGAGGGTTAGGAGGGTGAGGCACCTGTTGCGTGCAAGGGAACATTGATCGGAGGGTCTAGGCATGTCACCTTCATGACCAATCAATACAGGGGCTGACCACCCCCGTCATGCTACTGACCTTATGTGGGAAGTCAGGGTTAGAATCCCGGCTTAACGAACATGGATGTGATTTATCATCCTCTCTCCAGACGACTGATATCTTGTCACACCAAAATTTAGCGAGACGTCTTTACTTTAGACCCTATTTAGTAAAAAATTTTTTTAAAAAAATGAAGGTAGTGGAAAGGGGAGGAGTTTACATAATAATGAGTTACACACTGTGTAATCATCAGGCATTTAATCGCTTCGGTAGCCACAGGGTCTAACGCGCTACTCTAGTGTTATACTAAGACTGACGGAGATGGGGAGATCAGGGTTCAATCCCGGTCGGCTCCCATTCGACGCAAATTTTGATCCACTTCCTCTAAAGTCAACCTCCCTAATCCCTAACATATGAGTGTAGTTAGTACATAGGCGTCTAACCCGAACGGGTAGTAAGACGCGGTACTAAAAAAACATCATCAGGCATTTTTAGGGTGATCAAATCTCGTAGAATACAGTGGGCAGGACATGCAGCGCGAATGGAAGATTCTAGAACCTTGTTCAGGGTATTGACTGGTAACCTTATTGGGAACAAACCGATAGGAAGACCAGGACGCAGATGGGAGGATCACATTAGAATGGACCTGAAAGAGTGCAGATGGTATAGAGTTGTGTGACTGCCCTATAAAGCTGGTGTTACACGTGGTGGATGGTCTCAAGTTGTGTGACTGCCCTATAAAGCTGGTGTTACAC
>CABFWO010007708.1:0-23020 GCA_902155825.1 Timema genevievae | reverse complement strand
GTTATTCCTATTCATAAAAGTGGCAAAGATAAATTAGAACCAACTAGTTATAGACCCATAGCCCTAACTAGTTGTGTATGCAAAATTTAGAGAAAATGATTAATAAACGATTAACATGGTATTTAGATTCCCGCAATCTATTATCTGATATGCAATGTGGTTTCCGCCATAACCGATCCACGGTGGATCATCTTGTCCGCCTTGAGACAGCAGTTCGCGACGCCTTCCTCCATAAACAGCACCTCTTAGCTGTCTTCTTTGATTTGGAGAAGGCGTACGGTACCACATGACGGTAAAGTATTTGAATACCCTTTTTAAATGGCGGGTTCCGGGGGAACATCCCTGTTTTTATAGCTAATTTTATGTCTGATAGACACTTCCGGGTAAGGTTAAACAACACCTAATCCGATGATTTTATTCAAGAAAATGGGGTGCGTCAGGGCAGTACTTTGAGCTGTACGTTGTCCCCATCGCCATAAATGGCATTGTGGACAACGTGCGCCTACCTGTCCGTTCATGCCTTTTTGTGGATGACTACGCAATTTATTGCAGTTTGTCAAGTCTTCACAGGGCTTAACGCCAGATTCAACTTTTAGTCATTAGTCCGTGGTCGTGGGCATCGCGTAATGGCTTTCGATTCTCTGCAGCCAAGACGACGGTCGTCCACTTCCATAGACTTCGCGGAATACAACCAGCGCCCAATATTTTAATGAATCACGTTGTTTTACCTGTCTCAGTACCCGTAAAGTTTCTGGGACTTTTATTTGACTTTAAATTAACCTAGATCCTCCACATCAAAGACCTGAAAGCGAGGTGTGTAAAAGACCTCAACCTGCTCAAAGTGGTTAACGTTCGGTCCTGGGGTGCTGATAGGGAAACCTTGATGCGCCTGTATAGGGCCTTGGTAAGATCGAAACTAGACTACGGCAGATTAGTGTATGGATCAGCGAGACCTTCGACGTTAAAGATGCTGGATAGTGTCCACCATGCTGGCATACGACTGGCTACTGGTGCTTTTCGTACCATTCCAGTCGTCAGCATCTGTGCCGACGCCGGTGAGCCCCCCCTTCATTACCGGCGGTCCTATCTTCTGGCATCTTACGTGTCGAAACTACACTGCATGCCGGAGCATGTTGCCTACCATCCTCTGTTTCATCCTCCTAACCGTGTCTTGTATGAAACCAAATGGCGTAGTATAAGGCCGGTTGGGATCAGGATGTTATCGGTTTTCGACACGTGTGGGATAGTCCTGCCAAAGGCTATCCCCACATCCCCAATTCGAGTTTTTCCCTGGAAGATATGCCTACCTCAATGCCATTTTGATCTTGCCAAGTTCCCTAAAGCGACCATCCCGCCATTATATATGAGAGGACCTTTAATTAGCTCTTCTCCACTCGATTTCAGGGCTTTAAGCGCATCTATACAGATGGTTCCAAGTGTGGGGCCTCCGTGGGATGCGCATTTGTTGTGAAGGGAAACAATTATAAATATGGTTTACCTGGTGAATCCAGTGTTTTTACGGCTGAATTATACCCCATTTTAAAATCTCTGTGTTTTGTTTATCGTGTCACCGTTCTGTTCTCATCTGCACGGATTCCATGAGTGCTCTGTTGGCACTGTCCACACTCTACTCCTGGAATCCCCTCGTGCAGATGATACATGAGCAAGTTTTAAAAATTGATTCATTAAGAACCCGGCTCACCTTTTGCTGGATCGCTGGTCACGCCGGTCTTTCAGGAAATGAACTGGCGGACCAGGCGGCCAAAGGGGCGTTCCATCTGCCTCCTTAGGCGGGTTTGGGTGTCATGTTTTTAGACCTAAATGGTTATGTTCGGCGTGGGGATTTACGCACCTGGCACAAGCAGTGGGCTTCAACTCTTGCTCAGAACAAGCTACGGTCCACCAGGGACGGTGTGTCACGGTGGCCCGCTTCTATACGATAGTCTAAAAGAGAGGAGGTCATCGTGACGAGACTCCGCGTCGGACATACATTTCTAACCCACGGATTTTTATTAAGAGGAGATCCACCTTCAGTGTGTGACTTTTGCGATGCTCTCCTTAGTGTGTACCACATTTTTGTGGAGTGTCGAAATTATGCTTCTATTCACCTGGCTCTTGATTTTAAAGGTGACCTTCGTTTTTATTACGCGACAGTGCAGAAGGAGTCATATGTTTACTTCATTTTATACGAAGGAGAATCTTTTTAGTGCTATGTGAGTCACTTTCGTAAAGTGACTCATCTTGATTTTATCTCATATTGATTATTTTCTTACATCTTAGTACACTTTAACATTTTTGTTTTGTCTTTTTAACGTGTTTTATTTTAACATGTTTGTTTTGTCTTTTTAACATGTTATATTTTAATATGTTTTTTGTCATTTTAACGTGTTATATTTGAATATGTTTGTTTTGTCTTTTTATTGTAGTGATATACTTATGGGTTTTTTTCGTCAGGTGTAATACTCAATTAGTACAAATTGCTTTTTTAAACACTCCTATGAGTTTCTCAAATGGGTATTTTATCATATTGATAGCTATTATTTTTATATTTATATCTTTTTTTTGTATATTGTGTATACACCTGTATATTCTGCAGTTGTATTATTATGTCCCGCTCCTACGGGGATTTTATTATGTTTTAATATTGTTTAAGGCCCTAATGACTTTATTGTGTCGATGTGCCTATACATTCTAATAATAATAATAATAATAATAATAATAATAATAATAATAATACTATACTGCCTCAGTAGAGCTGAAAATGCATTTAGGGTTTTTGTAGCCAGATGGTGCATATTCAACTCGGTGATTTCAGCAGCAGAAGACACATTAGAGTGCATTATTCAGGCATCGGTCGTCCTGCACAATTTTATAATCAAATCGGGGGAGCAAGAATTGGGATACAATTATTGCCCCCCCAATTTTGTTGATATTGAACTATCTGATGGTACCATTTCTCCAGGCCAATGGCATACGTTGGTCCCAACTGTTGATGTTTCGTTAGCACCAATTACACAACTGGCCGTTCCAAATGCTAGGAATGAAGATAAGGATCGTCGTAACAATCTCTGTGGTTATCTCAATGGTGTTGGGCAGGTGCTTTGTTGGCAGGAAAATTCCGTAAGGAAACGTAGGGAGGGGTAAGAATAAATGTTACCATCCATTGAGCGAAATATCATAGTCCACACAGGCTCACTATAACCAGAGTTGACTGTTATTGTCAATCATATTAATGATTACTCTTTTGGAGACTATACGAACCCTTCTTGTTTTATATAAGTTTGCTTTGTTCTTTTGTATAGGAATAAATAGTTGTATTTGTTTTTCTTCTCGTTCTTGTATATAATCCCAAAATAACCAATAATGGTTTATTAAATGTAAATGCTCATGGAAATGTGTGTTTTTACTTGAGGCAGAAACCTATAGTAATAATAATATTTATACTCACTTTGTATATGACGATTTAGTTCTCGAATTAAGTTCCTCGAACATTTTATGTGTCTATATTATCCAGCTCCTTGCTATAGTTTTGTAGATGTTCTAGATATAATGTTGGTGTAGTTATATATTTTGTCTATAACTCTTCAATAAATTTTAATGCTGTTGATATTTTGGGTTAAGAACTTAACAGCAAGCTATTTAGCATTATCAAACATGTTGGTAAAAATAGTAAATTTGGAGACTAAAGGCTTACTTATTGTTTTCTATAACTTGTGGTTTTTTAATTGCTATTTTCGGTTAGGAATCAACGAAACAATCAGTTTGTACATTTTATAGGGTAAATAATAACACAGTAATCTATACATATATGAATCATATATTCTTTTGTATTTTTAATTATTAATTAAGTGAAAACAGGAATCACATTCAAATCTGGTGAATGTATAAAGCAAAAACATATTTTTGTAATGATAAAATGAAAAAGATGTAAAGTAGAAAAATAAAAATAAATTCTAATGTTATAATAAAAGGAAAAAGATATAAAGTAGTTAAGCTGAATCAATAAAGAACTATTAATGTAATAAGAAAATGAAAAAGATACTAAGTAGAAAATAAAAATCGGTAATAGCAAAGTGACAACCAAATTAAGTTAAAAAAAAATTTTTATCAGTCAGAATCGTATGTACCCTCACACTCGGAAATCAAGTCTCTAAATTTCTTTCAGAATATTAACTTATCTCTCATCCTCACTATTGACTTTAGCGCCATTTCAACTCCTTTCCCAATTAAATAATCGGGATCTTCGGTCACCGTTTCCACACTACTCAGTTTAGAGTTGATATTTGCTAGAGTACCTTTCAGTAACTTTAGTCCTGGATCCAATTTAATTTTCTTTTTTGGCGCGAGGTTCGGCCATGACACTGCCTGTGACTTTATACCCCTTTGTGGCAATGAGGATGAAGGAGGGCTTTCATCACAGTCAGGAGGCAGCCCTACTGTTGATGATGCTCCAGTATTACCATCCTTCTCCTCTGTCATCTCTATCAAAAAGCCGAGGTTATCACCCATATATTCAGTAGAGACGCTAACCGTGCCTGCGTAGATTGTATTTGGACTACTGCACTGGAAGTCTACCATCGGTGTCAGGTTATCATAGGACCTGTGACATAACATACCGGTTGTAGTAATTATGTGTTTTAAAATAGAGACAATACTATATTAAAATGTTAACACAGTTCCGTAATCAGGCTATTAAATAATTATAATAATCAATGGGGTTAGTATTAATTTAATTTTACTTTCGCTTCCGGATGTGATCATTTAGAAATTGCATCTGTTTGTAATTAGGCCACGTCTAACAATGTAATTTATAATATATCACTCAATCGGTAAATTTCTTCTGAAAACGCTGTTATAATTTCCACTGTGGGCTGTTAAGGTGGGAGTGCATGGAATGCGAGTTAAGGGCAGTGATTTGCAGTTTTTATGGAAAAAAAATTTTTTGTCCAAAATAAATAAAATATTGCTTCAGTATGAACAGAGAGCTTAATTTTCTTCCCATGGTGACCTCAACATTAAGTTGTTGAATAAATGTCATGAATATAGCGGCATTAGATGACAAACTTTTTAAATGAAGATAAAAAGTTTTCGTTTAATTCCAGGAACCCTTGACAGATATTAGAGAACTGTTGAGGTTATCCTGTGGAGAAAAATTAACTATGTTTCTACTGAAGCAATGTTTTATCTATTGTGGTCAAAAGAAAGTTTTGCTATAAGAACCGCACACACATTTACCTTTTCTCGCGTTCCCTACATCCCCACCTTAAGGACGTTGCTTAGCTGTGACGTAGAGGCATGGCAAGTCGATAGAGGATTTCCCATGTTAATATATTTACGTTTTATTCTGCGAGTTTTAAAGATATATAATTTTAAAACAAAAACCATAAATAAATCTAAAAATAGGCTTACATTATCACAAAATAATTGGCTTGTTCCTGAAGTACCTAGTTTTATTGTAAACTATTTTTATCGTCTACAAATTAGGCTATGGTCTAGTCGCAAAATTGGACTGTAGGAATCTTTCTGCTAGGATGTAGATCTAAAAAACATCCGTGGAAGCATGTTTAGCTAGAACGGTAAACTAGTAAAAGGTAATTTTAAAAGGCACATATATTAGAGTGCGTGTATATACTTGTTAGAGGCAGAGGGAAAGTGTTATCAGCCTCGCAGGGTGAACACTTTCATTTCCTTCCTTCTCTCTACATTCCTTACATTGGAATCTCTGTGACATAATGCTTTTAGGTGCGTCAAGTTAAGATGCATGCAACCCGCTTCGCAAAATAGCTTTGAGTTCCCAAAATACGTAACGTCGTTAACGGATAGCTCCTGAATTCATACGGATTAGAATCCTGATGAAGAAGATTCAACAACTTACTCTATCATCAAGAAAAGTAGACTGCACTCGAACTGAGCAACATTTTTGACCGCGAAAAAAAAGGGTCAAGAGGGGTCTTGTAATCCCCACACTCGAATTGAGCAACTTGCACTTTGGAACGCGCACGTGCGGCTCACTCGAACTGAGCAACTTCTACCTGCCCCATCTGACAACCCTATAGTTAATTTGTTATTTGTGCTTATTTTGAATGTACCTACCTACCTGTGATATTTTATTTTGTGATTTTAGTTTAGCCTATTTAATTCTTTATTAGTTTGTACAGTATCACCAATGTTATTATTTTTATTTATACTGTAATACAATATTTTTTGTGATGGTATAAAGTGGTGTAATCCGGACTATGTTCAGTGAAAGAGGTAAACAAATTCTTATTCACAAAAACTTTCAATACAAGTCATATCGGTTTATGGAAACTACTGAAGACCGGTATTGGAGATGTACCAAAAATTATTGCAACGGTAAACTTTTCACGACAGGAAACATCAAAACATTTTCTCGGGTAGAAGGAATTGATACACATGAATCTATGACTGACGAAGTTCTTTGTCGTAAATTTATCTCCAACGCGATAAAAAGGAAAGCCGAGGGAGACCTAGAAGAAAGACCAACAAAGCTAATTCATAAGGAAATTGAGCAGCAGCCTCATGTTGTTAGCTCGTTAGCAAGAAAGGGCATTGTATGTATTAGAACTAATATCACACTTTCAAGATTACAAAGTTTATCTAAGCTTACAAAATCTGGATACGATGTCCATGAAGCATTTAATAGAATGACAGCGAAAACAACGAAAGACGAAGAGTTTTTAATCAGAAATGAAAGAGAGAGAAGGGTATGGTGATATTTTCTTGCAGTTCAAACCTAAAATTCTTGTGCGAGCGAGATATCATTTTAATGGATGTTACTTTCGAGTGCACACAGAAGTACTTCTTGCAATTATTTACGATTCATGGATATCCTGATGGGTTGTTTATTCCACTGGTCTTATGTCTGCTACGAGACAAGAAGAAACAGTCATATTTTCACATATTTAATATGATCAAAAAAGAATGTAACAAGAGACATGTGAGTTTCGAACCAAAAGCAGTTGTGGTAGATTTTGAGCGAGCGATCTACGAGGCTGTGCGTGCAGCATTTCAGGGACTGAAAATCATTGGTTGTCGTTTTCATATTGCCAAGGCCTGGTGAGTACATTTCGAACTGGTAAATTGATACCATTTATGTTTTTTTCTCTACACGCAGCTCTGGCTAAGATGCTAATCATGAACAACGTTCAAAAAGTCTGTCTGTCTCTTACGAAAATTGGAAGCAATTATAATTTAATTATAATTATATTAATTAATTATAATATAATTATAACTTAATTATAATTATATTAAGCAATTATAATTAAATTATATTAATCAATCAACTATCTGCCTTAGCATAGAATACTCTTTGATATTATTTGAAACTTTTATATTTTATTTTATGCAGGTGGAGAAAGATTCAGCAGCTAGGCTTGTCAACAATTTATAAAGATGAAGAGTCAGAAGAGGGAAAGTGGGTCCATTATTGTTTTAGTCTGACGTATCTTGACCCTGAAGACGTTGGTGAAGCCTTTTCTGACCTCATCAGCGTACAACCATCTGAGGAACGACTATCGAAATTCGCGGACTACCTCACGGAGAATTATATAGATGAAGAACCTCCATCCCCCCCTCCCCTTTCCATTTGGGCGAAAAGATCTGTGGACTTGAAGAGTACCACGAACGTGTGTGAAAATTTCCACTCAAAATTTAACACGTTACGAGATTCCTCACACCCTAATATTTTTATGTTTGTAAAAAACCTTAAAAGGAGTAAAACGGACACTTACTTAAGACTAAATAGCGTCCCAAGTGGTGCTTCTTTCAAACGGACAAGAAGACCAAGAAAAAGCAAGAGTTAATTCCGAATAAAATAAATTAATTTCAAAATGGTGAGATCAGCAGATCGCTCACTCGAACTGAGGAACAACGTCTTCAAAATGGATATTCGGGGAGTGATTTAGATGAAAAATAAAACTATATAAAAATTATCTTGAAAATTATTCAAGTGAAACATTTTATTCCAAACAAGAAGACCTTAATGATACATCTTTTTTTTCAAACCAACTTTATTGAAGCATATGTTTTATTTATCTTTCAATAAAATGCAATTAAAATATAGAGTGCATACAAAATAAACAGTACCTCAAGGTATTCCCGTAACGGGCGTACATTATTTGGCTAAGCGTGTAAGTTGAAGGTAGGACTGGGGCTCACATTATAGCTGAAAATAATGACCTGACCGTCAAAACACAGCCCTGCGGTGAAGCAGGGAACACAGAACCGTGCTTTATTGGTCCTACCCTACCTGGTTATTCCTCTAATAGCTGACGGAGACCTTCAGAGCTAGTTTAAATGTTTGGTTTTTGATAAGTGCCACCTAACTCTATGTTTTTCTTTAAAATTAGTGGAAATTATCTTGAGACATAATTTATTTACACTAGCGCATTTCATGAATTTGAGATTATATTAATATTAAATATTAGGTGAATTATTTATAAATACAAGGAAGGGTAACATCTACTAGAGTCAAGAGAAAATGCACCCTCCTTTGAGTGAAGAAACCATTTAATAAACTACATACTCAATACACACGGCGTGGGTTCGAATCCCGACCTCCCAGTCCCTGGTATACCAGATCATGGACGAGCTTGAAGAATATACCACGTGCTCACCAATGTGTGATATATTAAGTAAGGTTAGATCAAGTTAGATAAGATCGTTAAGTAAAGTATGATTTTGTAGGCACAAGTAGCGAAGGCTTATTACTGCCAACAAATTAATTGTGTATTAAAGACAGTTTAGAATATTGTAGATTTTTAGATTGCTTTCAAAATTGGTAGCGTGATACTATAATATTAGTGGGTTTATTATTATTATTATTTATAATTATTACTATCGTTATTGATATTATCTATGTGAGAACCTCAGGTCACGTGACTTGACGTATGAGTATATGAAANGGGGGAAGGTGTTCGCCTCAGGACCCGATGTTCGTGGGTTCAAACCCAGCCGGGGTTGACGGCCTTGTGCTACGGATTTTTATTGCTCAATTTCCTTTGGAGGTGAAGTAAAGTCGTCGGCCCCATGTCGATTATGGCATGTAAAATATTCCTGGAAAATGATGATAATAATAATAATGAAGGGCCTAGAAGACAAATTAAGATAAGTATTGCAAGGGGTATCAAAAATACTATACTATTTGGTGCCAAAGGAGTATAAGTAAACAACTAGCTGGTGGTGAGATCTGGTGACTAAAAATATAACTACTTATAAAATCAGATGTTTGATTTAGAAGCAAAGCGGTCAAAGTAACATTTGTACTCTACAGCTGTGGTTGAGATAGATTTGGTTTTTGTAACAACAACTACAAAGTTCTTTATTAATAGTGTATTATAATTACATTAATATAAGGTTTATTTCAATAAGCTTTAATAGCTTTTCATGATTAGTTTTAGATAACAATAAGTAATTCAGATGACAGCAAAGATAACCTCTATCCGGTAAGTTTTCTAATCTTTATATTATTGTTTATTAGTTTTATCTTTGTCCTTTAAAGAATTATTATGAACTGATTTCAATATAATAGGTCTACATTTTATTACACTTCAGCATTAGGTTTTCCAAAAATCAACTACTGTAGTTTACTATTTGATGTAAAGTAGATTATTCTATTTGTCGACTATGGACTAATATTTTACTACAATGGTTTTGTTTTATGATTAACACATTACTCCATCAATTTTTTTAAACTAATTAACTAAACTAATTTTTTATTTCATTATTTATAAAACAATTTACAGATTTGTTGTTGTTGTTGTTGTAGACGATGACGATCGTGAACCAGATTATCAACAGCCTGACGGTGCTGTCAGCGTTCCTCAAAGTTCAAGTGGTACCGGTAAGTAAAAACTCTCTTGTATCAAACAAAAAACATCAGCAATTGTAAGAATTTTTTTCAAATTATTGGGACTTGATTTTAATCTTTTTTTGTGTGTGTATAGTATCAACAACATAAAATTGTTTATGTTGAATATTCTGTACATTTTTCACTGAATAATCTCCTTCTCTTGGCAAAAAGAAGTTGAGACGGCCAGATTCCTGGGCAAGGAATAAAGCTAAAAAAGTCAGAAATGAAGGAAAACGTTTTGTGGACAGAAAGAATTACATGATGAAAAGCGAGTTCGTGAGTATAATCATCAGTGCAGGTAAGAATGTAGTCAAATTTATAAACAAATGTGACTCTAGATATTTAAAGAACATTGGTGTTGGGAACTGCAAACAGCATTTTCGGGCCAACACATGAAAAAAAAAGCCACAAAAACAAATCATTATAATAAAGTAGCATGTGTTTATACTCTAACTAGCAGGAGGATAGGTAAACCTTTTTTTCCTGCCTACCTCCAATTCACCCGAGCGAGATTCGAACCTCAATCTCCCCGTCCTCGGCAGACTAGCTTAACACTAAACTAGCGTGTCAGCTAACTACGTCACCGAGGCATGTATTATTATGATTAAAAAAGTCTCCATATTATAATTAATTAAAAAAAATTGCTTGGGTCCTTATGGTGTTTGAGATATTTAAGCCGTTGTCCTGGAAAATATGCGTGATGTAACTTTCACCCTCTTTTCCCTGTACCCTTTATATGCTATATATGATGTTTCAGATCTGTTAATAAAACATCGAAGTTTTCTTTTTTCTTTCGAAATATTTTGATAATGTGAAAGTTATTGTGGTTTTCAAAATTGAAACGAAATAAATATTACCTTCAACATTTCGAAGCGTCCCACACCCCCTAATAACGTATATACTATTTATCTCAAATATAATAAGTTGATAACATAATAGAATTAAAATTAATTAAAATGGATAAAAGCAAGAATTCGAATCGCTATGATGTAATTAAAATGGCTTTCATTGATCTAATAAAAAAAATTACAATGAAAATTATTTCAAATACAAGTATCTATTACCATTTGTTACAATACAGTTTCGTTATTTCCGACCTATTTTCTATTGAATGTAATTTTAATAGTAAATAAATCATTACTTTTTAGAATGTAAAGATACTCTAGTTCACGAATATGAATTTTTTCAATAAAATCCACAGAAAGTTTTTTTATATACTTCCTCTGTCTTCAAATCTGCCGATCATTTTTGCAATCACTTTTAATAGAGATAGAAGAGTGAAACTTTGTACATATTCCTAATTCACGTAACAATTCTTTCTATTAAAATTTGAGCTAAATTCATAACGTCATGCACCGTGCAGCCATTGCAGGTCATATGTAGGCCCGTCAGCTATCTTGAATTTGGACTCGAACTATTTTGGACCTTACTCGTTCAAAAACATCCTATTTAAGTTTACATGAGTAGAAAATAAAAATATAAGTGTTAAAAACAAGTTTTTCAAAAATATAAGGTCTGACATGTACTTCTGCAACATAAAGAAAGTACACGAGCCTGAATGAAGAGAGGCCGACGGGATCCTCGGAAGGAGCTAATGAGGTGAGCGTTCTATGTTGCAGGAGTTGGTTCCACACCTTATATTTAACGGCATAATGTACATTTTTTTAAACGGTTTTTTATATTTATTTTTATTTATCACGGCGTCTGACTACCTGTTCGGGCTATAGGCATATATAATAATTAATCTGACGGGGTAGGAGTGAGGAAGGTAGCATTTTAGAGATAATCTGACCAACCACATTTGCAATGAAGGAAAGTGGAAAACCATTTAGAAAAAAACCACTAGAACCAATCGGGATTTGAACTCTGAGCTGCTGAAGATGGGGGGATCAATCTAACACGAAAGTGACGCCTTAGACCATTCGTCCATTGAGGCGGGTTTTTTCCTTGTTCTTCCTAAAAATTATTTACTACTAATAAGATATTATAGTAGGGCTAAGTAGCCATATTATATCAATGATTATAATAATAGTAGTATAAAAATGTTAAGGATTAAGTAGTTATACGGATAATTCGAAAAGCAGTAATTTTATGTCCAGTTATTGAAAGATAGTGCAAAGTAGGCTCTACATACAAAATAATAATAATAGGCCTATATAATATAAGGAGAAGTATATTAAATATTGTAAAAGCCCACACTTTATTGTTACCCTTCCAGACCAAGCAACTAGTTAATGTGAACATTTCGATCTCAACCTGCATTGATGACGATCACACAAAACTTCTTAGTCGATCACTCGAAGGGAAGTAATGATTGTGAGGTTGGTATTGTTAAGGGGAGGAGGTGTGTCTCCGAACTAATTGGAAGTACAACATAGAGTACAAACACTTCTCAGCTGTCAAAACAGATCAGCTGGTCTGAGTGACACATGAATGTGGCCGCTACTTATGTATGTTGAGGCTGTAGGATTGTTGGCGAGAAGGAATGAGGGGTGACCACAATAGAGGGAGGACACCAATAAAGTTGTTTTAATGAGGGGATTTACACTATATATCAACCCTTGAGAGCTACAGCGGGAAGTGGATTTCAAATCACCACGTCAACACAGGTAGTCTTTCATGACAGCGTAGTGCTATGCTGACGAATATTTTACTTCTCCTTAGGAAAACTAAATATGATATGTACCACAAATAGTTTTACTTGAATAATATAAATATTTAAATGTATAAGTTTATAAAAATAAATACTTATATTTGATTCTTACCAACTAAAAATCCCTACACACGTACAAACAATGTTTCATATTATTATAGATTGCTTATTAGAATCCATTAGTTCAATTTAATTAATAAAAATGTGACCCGCTTCGGTGGCCGCGTGGTCTAACAGTAGACTAAACTGACGATAGCGGGGAGATCGAGGTTCGAATCTCAGTCAGGTGTACTGAGGTTTTTTTCCAAAATGGTTTTCCACTCTCCCTCCAAACAATGCGGGTACACTTCATAATAATATAACCACCCTAATCCCTAAAATCACTAGCGTAAGTTAGTACATATGCGTACAACCCGAATGGGTAGTAAGAAGCGGTGCTAAAAAAAAGAATTCACCTTTAACTTAGAGTGAACAAGTTAAAGAAACTACTCAGTTCAGTGTTCACATTTTATATCGGTAACAATCTTACCTTGTTTGGTACAATAATTACCATAATGCACACAGTTAGGAAACAGTTCTGAACACATTATTCCTATCATAATGTACAGCTCTCCTCACTTTGATTGTACCATAATTTACAAATTCAATAAACAACTCTGATAACATTCTTCCTACCAATATTAAATATTGAACTGAATTTAATGTAAAATGTTAATATTTTCATGCTGTAGAGCAGGCCTGGGCAAATATTTTGGCTGAAGGGCCACATCGAGAATTTAAATATTATAACGGGCCGTCAAATAAAATATGATTTTTTAGTACACGCAATTTATTATATAGACAAGATAAAAAATTAAAAAATAAGTATTAATTCTCCAATAAAACATGACTTAATGGGATGAATGCAAATTTTTCATATCTTTCATTATTTCTTTGTTGTCAGGTGTAAATTTAGTCGTCGAAATTCTTAAAACTGCTTGAAAATGTTCATCAGAAATGTTTGATCGTAAGACATTTTACTGAGATTCATCATATAAAATGTTTGTTCACATATAAGGGTCAATCCAAAAATGACCAACATTTTTCGAGCAAAATCTTCAATGTTTGTGAATTTATCAGAATCAAGAGAATTGTAAAATTTACAAATTTCTTCACGACCGTGTAATTCCCTTAAGCCAGGATTACACCGCGGATCTATCATCTCAAGTTGAAGTTTACTCGCTGCACTATCATCTCAAGTTGAAGTTTACTCGCTGCACTATCAATGTCAACTAAAAATGGATCGCAAACTATCGACAAACCTTTTTTCAATTTTGCGAAAGTCGGCAAAACCTGCGAGAAAATTCATCGCTCCAGCGGGCCGCAGGCCTTAGTTTGCCCAGGGCTGCTGTAAAAAGCAACATATTTTCATGCTGTAAAGAATAACATAAGTCTACATGCGAATAAAATGTAACGAAATGAAAAAAAAACACTATAAAATATTAAAATCGGACTGCGTGTGCAGTCAGTCGAGATTGAAGTCTGGCACTAATCCATGTGACCAAACCCGACGGTAGTTTTGATTTAACAATAACAATGAAAATGAAATATAATTTTTTTTAGCGTGGTTGAATTTTTATTCTATTAGCTGATTTAAACCAGTTATTTGATAGTTTTCACTTTGGTTATATAACATTATATCAAAATATTACTCTTCTAAGCAAGAAAATATTTTCACTACATCTTAGTACTCATACGGGATATACACATTTTAAATACCCTAGGGGGGAGAGTGTAAAACCATTTAAGGAAAAAAAAACCAGCAAATCCGGCCGGGATTCGAACCCCGACCTCCAAGTCACCGGCAAACCGAACAAGATGAGACAAAAGCCTTTATCCCCGTGCCCACTATGGGTTCGTTTGTTAATCAATTAGCTTTGAATATCGGCAAATAATAACAAACACTATTAAATCCCTGCCCATTGAATTACAATACAAATTATCTCCTAAATTCCAACAATGAGTTCAAGAAACTCGTCTTTTCCATTCAGTTCGAACATTTTTACGTATTGGTAAGTCCACTTTTTGAGATTATTAGTCCTTTTTTCTCGAGATAAGATCTTAAAGTAGGCTGTAATTTGTTGCTAAGGGTTTGATTGTTCCTTTGTCAGTATGGATCACAATAGCTTATCGACTAACAAATATATATATTTTATTTTAACCCCACTTCACCCAACCTTGATCGTTCATGGGTGACCAAAAT
Source organism: Timema genevievae (assembly GCA_902155825.1). Classification (NCBI taxonomy): domain Eukaryota; kingdom Metazoa; phylum Arthropoda; class Insecta; order Phasmatodea; family Timematidae; genus Timema; species Timema genevievae. The sequence continues at coordinate 8,254 of CABFWO010007708.1, read as the reverse complement.
AAATATTACTGTTAGCATTTCCCATGTGGGGTTACTTAAGGGGTTTTCAAGTGAGCCTTGAATAGTTTTTAACATTTTAGAATCTTGCTGGTAAAAAATGTGATCCCTCTTGAATAATAAACATTTGTTCTCAAATAAACCTAGTTGATTACCTTTCTTCCTTAACACTTTCATTGTCCTAAAAGTATTTTAACGTGTTTATTGAAGTTTGAGATTTTAATAATAGATCATTACACTATTAAATCTTATATTAAAACGATATTGATTACGTGTATGCCTATTGAACTAAGGGGCCCGGGTTCAATTCACGGTATGACCGACAAATTTACCATTAGGGAAATTGCAGTTCCCCCTTTCACGATGATCTTTTTTTAGCATCGCGTCTTACTACCTTTTATGATTATTTAACTGCTGGGGGTCTGGGTGTTGTGTTGTGTTTGTTCTAGATTTAAGGATTATTATAGGCTGGCTGCTGATTTAATCAGTCTATTTATAAAGTGAACCGTTCACCACCTCCAACTCTAACCGCTCGAGGCCACGACAGGCGGGAAGAGGGTGGGCGGAATCAATATGGAATTTAATGTAACAACAATACATAGGAAAATTTGCAAGTTTAACAAAAATAGAATTATTTATTCAAAATAAGACAACAGAGGTATATAAGTAATACATGGCCTTACATAGCATGGTATTAGTAGTCCTTGAAGACGACTACGTTTGAAACTTACAGTATAAGAGTTATACCATAATTTATATGAATTAGTCTGGAAGAGACTCAAGAGTAATAATCAAAATCGTTTATATAATAATTAAGAGATTAAAGAGTTCCTCTACTTGGTTAACAAAGCGCCTGAATCACCCTTGTGAATTCAGACTAAACAAACGGGTTAAATCATTGAACCTTTGAATCCTTATTATATAAATAAATAGCTTAAAGAGCATGAAATATAAAGGTATAAGGTATTTTCCTCATAGGAATATCAAAGAGCTTAAAGAGCTCCTCTACACGGTTAATAAGGCGCCTGAATGACCATTGTGAATTCAGACTAAATCATTAAATTTTAAATTTAATAAAATTTAAAATATCAATTATGATCAAAAAAATCTACAAAAAGGTTTGACGTCCCGACATAACCCAAACTTCCGGGGGACTATTAGTTCCACCAACTTTTAATTTATCGAGAAGATTTCAACTTGTTTAAACTCATAATATAAAACAAAGAAATATTATATTAGAATACTGATAATTTCTCATTAAAAGCATCGGTTATCGATTAAAGTTATAACTAATGATCAACAAAAATAAATTATCTTTATAATTTCTTCAAATTAAATACTTCTACAAAATGTTATCTTTAATTTAAACATTATCAAATTTTAAAGTGAAAACAAATATTGTTTACTACAAGTGCAAAAAAAAAAAATTCTTTAATTTAATAATCCAAGCAAGAAAAAATCAAAAAGTGGCTACTGACTAATAAGTCTAACTATTACAAAGAGACTAGCGCCCAAGCGGCAAAAAGAAACATTAAGTGTTCCATAAAACAATTTTAACTTCCAAAATAAATCTTCTAGTGAGAAGTTACTGACGCCTACAATGAACGATTTTTATCACATAATTAACTAAGCGTTCAAACACTCAAACCTATTATAGGCCGTAATATTTAAGTATTGAACAAAATATATAGAGTTTATATTTTTCGATCATGGAGCGATTATGTCCAAGTCCTGACGAGGACCTCTCGTGGTTGAGTGGTGGAATTATAGTCAATGATGTTAGCTGAGCGCCAGATTTATAACTGTATATTAAAATAAGGATTTAATTTAATAGTGTGGTTAGTTTGGTTGTGAAAAATTCAAAGATTGTTTTAAAAATATATTTGTGCATATTTCAGTCTAAACCACCATACACGAAATTTTAATAAATAATTGAAGTTTTGTAAATCAACAACTACTTATGCAATCTCCATGAAATAAAAAGCATCTTACAGTTAATTTCTCTTCGAAATAATTGAAACTTTGTAGTTTTATAACTGCTCATTGTATGTCTATGAAATAAATATAATCTTAGATGAAATTTTATGCCCTTTAAATAATTTAGTCCTACTCAATTTTCTGTTGCAACGCACAGATTTTAAAGTATTAATTACTAATTCAATGAAAGTGCGATTTGTGCGTCATTTTTTCGGCGAACCTACAGGTCAGACCATGGTAGACACTTCAAAATCGTATTCCTCACACTTTTCCGTTTAGGAAACGTTGGGGCCATTTCCCCAGTAAACCATACAATACTACATAAATACCCAAATTATGGAAGACTTAATAACCTAACGAAATACCCAAATTATGGGAGACAATCTACCATATTTATTTAGGAGAATTTTTCAAAGTTTGATTAGCTCTCCTGAAAAATAGATATTTTTGAATTAAGACCTTTGTATCAATCATCAAAGAAATAAGCAAATTCAAGGAACAAATAAGGCCCTTGCTCCATTTTTGTCAACTTTTAGGAAGTGAGAAAAAACTGATTTTAAAAAATCCCCCTTTAACTGAGAATAAAAAAATTTACCATTCAAAAGTTAACACGTTTACACATAAATGTCAGTAGTTTTCCAGTTAATACTGTCTTTCCTAAATGATTGGTGACTATTATAAATTTGGAGCTGTCCTCTACTTGCACCAACAAATTACAAAATGGGTTAAGTTTTGCATTTAGTAAACAATAAAAAATGTAGGTTTTAATTAACGTGTTTAATAATATTTTAAAAGAAAGAATAGGATGCCTCCCATCATCGTTTGGACATGTTTTAACTAAAAATTTAACAAATATTCATATGTTAGTGGTTACAAAATACCTGCACCGATAGTAGTTACAAATACCCACACCAAGAGTGCAGTTTCTGTCGAAAGTTTAAGGCACCATGAAAAAACACAAAATTCAGATTTTCTATGTAGTTATTTATTTATGAATTCTAAAAAATTACAAAAAAAAAACATTTCATTGTTAGTAATCAATGTACCCTCCTTTAGCTCTGTGACTCCATTCCAGGCCGGGTGAGGGCATGCCAATCAGCTTTTTGCGTTCCTCGACTGTGATCTCTTGCCACAATGCAGCCAGATTCTGCTTCAACTCTTTGCATCTCCTCCAGCTTGAACGGTAGGTGCAATGCAGGATGGCAGAAACTTTTCTGTTCGAGTGCGCCTAACCTTCATTTGTGGTCTAAGATATAGCTCAAATCTGATTTTATCAGAGAAAACACATCTTTGCCATTCTTCCTTCATCCAAATGCGCCTCTCATGGCACCACATCCTTCGCCTTTTATTAGCCAACCAATTCAGCAGAGGCTTACGCAAGGCTACGTAAGACAGTACAGCATCTCTAAGGTAAGCTAGCTCTACGATCATGTTTACTCATGTTAACGATTTTACGGTCAGTTCTAATTGAGGTTAGCCTAGGCCTACCTGTTCGGGGAGCTTCCAGCACAGGACCAGTCGTTTTGAATTTTTCCAGTTTGTTCTACACACGTTATCGACACTAGAATTTTTTCTGCAATCTGCCTATAGCTCAAATCACTCTTCCACATATCAATAATCTGCCACTTCACGACAGTATTCTCTGAATTTTAGCCCATTTTCACTATATTAAAGAAAAAACTAACCTTAAACAGTTCTAGAAAAACCCACAGCTGTTAACTAAAATTGGAGGGAATCAGCTGTTTTATCAGTGTTACCAACTTCAAAGGCTGTGATCTAAATGGCTATGGCAGTCCTAGATCAATTTGCCGCGAATTTCGAATTCAATTGAATTTTATAAAATGGAAATAAAAAAAACTTTTTTTTTTGTTTAGACGCCGTGACCAAGAGGTCACAATTTTTTTTTACTAAAAATTATAATAGCACAAGGAGCGATTCTGCCAGGCCTACCTACAAGGCAAAATTCATTGGTCTTGGTGCATCCATTCAATAGTGATTAATTTTTTCTAAAAAAATGGAATTTTTATGCGTTCTAAAAAAATGGTTATATAATCAGTTCTATGAATAATAGAGAGGTCGGGTTTGAATTAAAAAAACTTTGTTTTTCAAGGGCATTTGGTTAATGTATACACATAATGTAGTTTGTGATATGTTTAAGGACAGGAGCCAATAATAAGTTTTCGAGTGGTGTCCTTAAACTTTTGACAGACGCTGTAGTTACAAGATACCCGCACTGATAGTAGTTACAAGATACCCGCACTAATAGTAGTTACAAGATGCCCGCACCAATGGTAGTTACAATATACACGCACCAATGGTAGTTAAAAGATACCCGCACCGGTAGGCACGCGGATTAAACGTAAGCTCGCCTAGTCTTGTTTTTTGGTAGCGTGAAGTTCGGAGTTCAAATCCCAGGCAAGTGCATTGAGAGCAGTTTTCCAAAACGGTTTCCATATTCCTCATGCTCATCCCATGAGAGTAAATTAATGCGGATACACGGGAAGGGTAGTTAGACGCGATTGAATAAGAACGTTATAAGATCGTGTGAACTAGTTCTGTCCATCGCGCCTTACTACTTTCCCGGTCCATACCAATGTTAGCTACGCCAGTGGATGATGAGGTAGAATATAGAGGAAATCTTCATTTGCGTCGAGAGATTGAGAGTGAAACATGTTTTATAAAAAAATGTTTCGGTAAAACCAGCCGAGATTTAAACTCCGATCTCTTAAGGCATGTCAGTCTATTGCCGCTATAGACCGTGCGATCATTTATAAGGTTAAGGAATCACTATTACTGTATCAAACCAGAAAAGTTGATCAAGATCCAGATTATTTCCACCAAAATTCAATTAAAAGTTCTCTCGTCTACGGTCTAATTTTCATTTTAATAGGGAAGGTCTTCCTTACTCGACAGCTAGAAACGTTACTAAATCTACTTCTATGTATTCATACGTCAAGCCATGTGATAGTATATATCAAAAGTGACAGCTGCCTATCATTACTCATAAAACAACAGTAGTAAAAAGTAAAATTATATGATTTAAGAGCCCGTCTTACTACCCCAGACTTAAGTAAAATACAGATGCGATGCATATTTCGAGATGTGCAACCTACTTAACACTAAAATTGAGACAAGTGAAAACATTTTAACATATAAAAAAAACTAAGAAATACAAATTTTATAATGGAAAAACTCGTGAACCGACACCGATTTCTATCTTATCAAATGAAGAATGCAGAAAACCACGTGTCGATACCTTCGATGGTCCAAACGTAATCTTTTATCTATTTTACCAGTTAAAACGGCCGTGAGGTGGGCCCAAGGTCGGAGTGTAAGGAACACAAGTTAAGGGCAGTATTTTTGCAGTTTATATATAAAAACATTTTTTGGTTAAAATAAATAAAATAATTCTTCAGTAGAAACAGAGTTTAATTTCCTTCACATGGTGACCTCAGCAGTCCTTAAATATCTGTCAAGGATGAACTGGAATTTAATGACAACTTATTTTTCATAATTTAAAAAGATTGTCATCTAATGTCGTTATGCTCATGACAGATATTCATGATATCACAGAGAGAAGAAAATTAAGCTCAGTGTTTGTACTGAAGCCATATTTAATTTATTTTAGCCAAAAACACAAGGGCATTCCTTAAACTGCCACCTTAAGGTGGGGTGCTAGTGAGTGCCAGTTTAGTGCATTCATTTTGCAGTTTTTTTAGCATAAACATTTTTTGGCAAAAATAAATCAAATATTGCTTCTATAGAAACATAGAGTTTAGTTTTATGCACATGCTAATCTCAAGAGTTCTTGAATATCTCTCATGGGCATAGCGGCATTTGGTGACAAACTTTTTAAATGCAGAGAAAAAGTTGTCACTCAATTCCAGGACACCCTTGACGGACATTAAAGAACTGGTGATATTAGCATGTGCGGAAAACTAAACTCTATGTTTCTATAGAAGAAATATTTGATTTATTTTGGCCAAATAAATGTTTTATGCTATAAAAACTTCGAAAATACTGCCCTAAACTCACGCACACTAGCACCCCATCTTAAAAGGTTCTTCCTACCAAACGCCTTCTTTAGTTCGTGGCCAATCAAGATCTACATGCGCCACATGTATGTCACTAACAGTCGGCCGGGATCCCACGCATGTCAATCTGAAACGTATGAGGCTGTACAACAGCGCCACGCTACCTGCCCATTAACACCTGGCACTAATATGTGTGACGTCAGTGCTGACATCTGTGAGTGGAGGTGAACACAACTTTGATCCTTGCCGCCCAGCAACACGCCATACTAATCATAAGGTACAGCGACAGGTTATATGTGGCGCTCTAAACAATCGCCGGGACGGATGATAGGCTCGTTGTAAGGGGGAGGGATTCATATTTATATATCTATTTCCATATAGCCTGTGGGACGGGGGGAGGTCAAGCGGAAAGGGTCAAAGTTGAGACAGGTTTATCATAAGCTAAGATTTAAAAGAAATAATAAAAAAATAGCGCAATAGATCTTTTAAACCGTTTAGGATATCATCAACATAAAGAAACATTTTTAAAAAGAACATTAAAAAACTGATTGAATCCTAATGGGTGTTAATCCTGGCCAACCGGGTGGAAGTAGCTATCTCAAACTCTCATGTATGACTAAAGCTAAGATTTCAATTTTTTTTAAATATTCAGGATACTTCAAATTGTCCGCGACCTGTATCCGCAGTTTATTTACCTAAGATGACGATTACTCTAATTCACTCTTAGGTTCTAATTAAATAAGTTTGTTATTGGAGTCTTGGGCAATAAACGTATGATTCAAAGCTTGTTTCAATGTTTTTTTAATTTGTAGGTCTTAACTATTTTCATAATAATAGTTTATTAGCATCTAGCCTCCTGGCTACAAGGGATAATTAACTATTACTATCCAGCTTGATAAAGTGTTTCATCAAACTCAGGAACGGGATTTGAATGCGGGCCTTCTAGAGACGCTTACCTTGGTGTTTTGGAGCAAGGAAGTAACCATAGTATTGGGTTGGTTGCTAAATTAAGAATTAAATTAAGTTCGTTAAAAGCTATAATACGAAAAGGACATGTCTTAAACATTCTAGCCCTAATTTTAAAATTATGACTATAGTTTAGAGGCCCGCTGACATAATTAAATCATAAGGGCCTTGCATGGTATAAAAAATGTAATGACCTTGATTTGACCCTAAAGAATATTTGAAAGCATTGACAATATTCTCCTCTTAATTTTATATATTTGTTACCCCCTACTCTACTACCTTTTATTTACGATCACAAATAATATAAAAAGAAATGGGAGTAAGCTACAAAATATATAAAAAGGGAAATCATTTGCAAGATTTAATAACAACAATATGAATGGTTTAATCAAAGCAATAACAGTAGAGCAGAAATCTTAATATGGTCTCAAAGATTAAACTGAGGTATGTTGAAAATCAAAATATAAACAATTATTTCGCGCAGTTAAACTTAGTGAATGTTATATCACACGTAATGTATCCTACAATCAAATGGGTCAGTCTTTAAGAAACAGAACAACCCATAAAGTTGATTTTAGTACTAACAATCATTGCAAATAATATCCACCAGGATATTATTTTTATGAATAAATAAGAGCCTTATGGGAATCTTTAAAATGTTACCAAAGTGTCTGGTTCACACCAATGAACCCAGGCTTCAAAACTTTAATCATAAATATTTAATATTTATAAGATATTTTAAATGACACCAGAGTTGGGCTAACCGACTTTGTGACTAAGACATCGTCCTACCCTTTTAATCATAATTTATATTTACAATCCATTCGAGTAACAAAACGTACCGTGGCCCTTTAGGACAACATTGTCCCAGCCTAAGAAAAAATATTTCAATATTTTTTTGCAGAATGTGTTTTTTATGTAGAGCAATAGTAACTGTTGTAGCCCATAGATGGTAGTAGTATTGCCTTATGTGCGCCATGTCTCTATCATTTCTTTAGTTTCACAATAGATGGCAGCATCATTTAGTTTGTTTACTTGTGTTTTACCTGTTCCATCAAGTCTTCAAACTTTATCTTGTGTTGGATAGACCAAAGCCTTAAAAATCCTGGTAAGTACTTTTATTGTTTCTTTATTTAGTTAGTATTAAGAGATAAATGTAAATTTTAGTAATATGTTACATGGTTTTAGTTAGATTTAATGATTTGTGATTTAAATTCATTTCTACAAGGTTTTGGGGCATCATTAGCCCTGGGTCAAAGTTGCCCCAAAGCTTAATTTTA
>CABFWO010007707.1:0-23031 GCA_902155825.1 Timema genevievae | reverse complement strand
TCCGAACCACGGTGGAGGCCTGGCATTCCACACATTCACAAGTTGTGATTAATTCACGTCTTGTCAGAGGTGAAGGAAGGGTTTGGTAATCAGATAAATCCGTGCCGGGACCAAGGATTGAACCCCGGACCCCCAGTACAGAAGTCCGACACTTTACCCCTAGACCGCCAGGTCACCTGTGGGTGTGTGTGTTCGCAATAGTTTGGACTATCAGTGAATGTGGGATCTGGGTTCAAATACTGGCTGGGTGTATTGGGGGGTTGTTTTCATGAGTGATTAGTAAAACCCCTCTCCCTCCGCGCAAATGCGGGTACAGTTCTTGTAAGTTCTACACCCATCCCTGCCCCATTTAGCGTAACTATATGCGCTTATCCGGATGTGTAGAGTACGGAGGTGTGATGTAGAACCAAATAAAACAACTGAAGGTTACAGGGGAAATAGGGGGAAGTCACATTTGACACATTTCCCAGGACGAATTTTGTATCACAAACCTCAGAAGGACCCTAGACATTTTTTTAAAAATTAATCTAAACCTGACGGAGACCTCTTTTAACCATAAAATAAAGTGTATTAGAAATTTATCGTGATTGTCTAAAAGATGGCAGTAATGACTCAATTCGAGCTAAAATTTAACTTTCCTCCTATTTCCCTTGTACCCTCAATTTTCAGAACGGAAGAGACTCCAGCCGAAAGAAGAAACGCCCAATCTCGTAAATGAAGAATTTTCTGACCTCGCCGGTAAACCAACCACAGGACCTCTAGTTCTGTTGACACAATGGAGGTGTGATCTGCTCCTTGTCACAGCTGTCGGGTAATTTGGTACTGGGACCTCCATACCTTCAGAAGATTCCGTTCTCTAGAGGTTAATAATGGTTCTGGACGTTTCGAAGGTCGGTACCGCCCTAAACACGGTACACACAGTTACAATTACAATAATCTCGCTAGTCCCGAGTTGTTCAACTATCACCGCTGCGTAGTAACCACGTCATCAACTTAGACAACATTAGTGTGCGTTAAAATGAGCTACTACAGTCCAATTTTCACAATAAAGGATTTTTTAGAGAGAAAAAACTAACAAATGTATCCCAGTCTATATTGAAACATTTTAATATCTTATTGATAATATCTATGGAAAGTCAAAATTGACAGCGGCAGTTTACATGACTTGACGTATGAATACGTGGAAGGAATATACTAGATTTTATAGCTTTTAGATAGGGTCCTTCCTATGAAAATTGGACCTACAAACTTTTATAGCTGTCAGTTAAGGTTATTTATATGAAAATTAGACCGTCGTCTTTAAAAGCGTCGTTGATAGTACTCACTGAGACATTGCCAGGTTGGAACCAAGGACCTGTAGATACCCTCTGACCACTTGAGACATAGCCAGGTTGAACCAAGGACCTGTAGATACCCTCTGAGACATAGCCAGGTTGGAACCAAGGACCTGTAGATATAATCCATTCACGGTAGGAATTACTCTCCGAAAGGTATTTTTTCCTATCAATATCCTACTATATAATAGCTTTCTGGTAGGGAAAAAGGCCTTTTTCAGAAAACAATTCCTACGGTGAACAGAATATACCCTCTGAGACATAGCCAGGTTGGAACCAAGGACCTGTAGATACCCTCTGAGACATAGCCAGGTTGAACCAAGGACCTGTAGATACCCTCTGAGACATAGCCAGGTTGGAACCAAGGACCTGTAGATACCCTCTGAGACATAGCCAGGTTGGAACCAAGGACCTGTAGATACCCTCTGACCACTGAGACATAGCCAGGTTGAACCAAGGACCTGTAGATATCCTCTGAGACATAGCCAGGTTGGAACCAAGGACCTGTAGATACCCTCTGACCACTGAGACATAGCCAGGTTGAAACCAAGGACCTGTAGATACCCTCTGTCCACTGAGACTTGAGGAGATGACTCAAGGTGCAGAGTCCGGCCATGTTATGTAGAGCAGGTGATTGTTAACTTGTTACAGGTGAGTTTCTCAACTCGTGGATCAGATAACATTGTTGTTGGTGCACCCACGCGCTATGGACCACACAGCCTCCCTTCTCCCTCAGCTGACACATCACCCGAGGATTCTAGACCACCTTTCCGTCGAGTCAGCTCGGGATGACGAGTACCAGGTTGTCTGTATCCCTCCTCTATTTAACTTAGGGGTACAGGATTAGGAGCTAAAGGAAAGGGGTGGGTGGGGAAGGGAATAATCTATACCCCTCTTCTCCTCCCACCTAAATCGCAAATATTATTTTAATCTAAAAGCTCATAACATAATATTATGTGCAGCACACTACCTTTACCCTGAAGACTTAATATTTAAATGATTAAAAATGCTCAAAAAATTACAAATTGAGAAAAAATACATAAATAATATCTTCGAAAGAAGATTACTGGGTGCGTCTCTATATTAGTGAGGTGGGGTTTGTAGACAGTGGTACTTTCGGACGATAGAGATTTGATTGTGGGTTTTACAGCTGATAGAGATTTGATTGTGGGTTTTACAGCTGATAGATATTTGACTGTGGGTTTTACAGCTGATAGATATTTGACTGTGGGTTTTACAGCTGATAGATATTTGACTGTGGGTTTTACAGCTGATAGAGATTTGATTGTGGGTTTTACAGCTGATAGATATTTGACTGTGGGTTTTACAGCTGATAGATATTTGACAGTGGGTTTTACAGCTGATAGAGATTTGACTGTGGGTTTTACAGCTGATAGATATTTTACTGTGGGTTTTACAGCTGATAGATATTTGATTGTGGGTTTTACAACTGATAGAGATTTGATTGTAGGTTTTACAGCTGATAGATATTTAATTGTGGGTTTTACATCTGATAGATATTTGATTGTGGGTATTACAGCTGATAGATATTATATTTGTGTTCACAGCTGATAGATATTTGATGGTGGATGTTGCGGCCGATAGTGTGTTGGTATTGTGTTCAGTGTCCATACTCGTACCCCACCGGTAAAGTCGGTCGCCCACTCTTGTGACAGACATCTCGTAAGTAATGTCCACACGGAACTTAGAAAGGGACGACGAGGATTGGTGGTGTGTCGGTTGGTCCACAGCGAGTGAAATCAGGAGGGGAATCCCCACAGGCGGGCGTAACACCAGGACGTGGTAACAGACAGCGCTACCAACTTCCGGTGCAAAGACAAGACACGGCTTCGGGACGACCGGTGGCGCATATCAAATATTGAACCAATGGGGGGTAGGACCTGGGAGGAGGGGAGCATTGCCCTCTGAAAATAGTTTGACCGTCTGGAAAGAATCACTCCCTTCTGATATTTTCGAATACAAAGGTGGAGGTGGTAGGGGACGCGAGAAAAGGTCGGTGTCTTTGAAGTTTTTATGGAAAAACATTTTTTGGTTAAAATAAATCAAATATGGCTCCAGTAGAAACCTAGAGTTTAATTCTCTCCACGCGGTGATATCAACATTTGTTGAATATCTCTGTCAACAGTATGGTGGCATTAGACGAGAAACTTTTTAAATGAAGAGAAAAAGTTGTCATTAAATTCCAGGACACCCTCGACAGATATTCAACAACTGTTGATATCACCACGCGAAGAAAATTAAACTCTATGTTTATACTGGAGAAATAATCTATTTTAGCAACAAAAAAAAGTTTTGCAATAAAAACTGCAAAAAACACTGCCTTTTTATTACATCCCCCTTCCGTTCCACATTAAACCATCCAATTTTTTTTAATGCCAAATAAGGACTATTCCAAATAATTGCTAAGATCATCCAATTTTCAAATATTTACCAAGTTAGAGTCAACGGATTACATACACGCTTTAATTTGGGGAGGGGGGAGGGCGCAAGACCCTCATAAACACACACACCTCCCCCTTCTACATTATCACATCGGGCCTACAACCACATTTTCAAAAAGTGGACCGCTACATGCATTAAAAGCGCCCTTAAAAATAACCAAATGACAAAAAGTATAGAAATGTTTAGTAATTATTATACATAGCATGGTCCCTCCCCCCTAAAATTAAATTCCTGTTCACGCCACTGGTGTATAAAGAAAGGGAAGGAGGGAAAAGTACAGTTAAGGCACTAAAAGGCTGTCAGAGATAAATGTCCTATTTCCAGAGCCCGTGGAAAGTTCCAGATAGATTCACCCGACAGACCGATCTATTTTGGAGCCACTTTCACAAAATGTCTGCCCTACCGTTAACTTAATTACCCTTTTAAGAATAAGTCGGTGATGTCGGAAAACATTATCTTGGATCTATTTGAAGACAGGAACTATGACTTTAAGCGCCATTCATTCCTCTGCTAGAGCCGGGTTTATATATTCATAGCTAATAGTAACAACTTATAATGGGACGTGGGGATTAAAGTCTTGTTCGAATTGTTTGTTTCGATAAGAAATTGACCTCGCATCTTTGCACCAATAGATAAAGTTTCTAAGAATACTTCACTTAAGGGGGCCGCCGCGGTAGACGAGAAACTGCCGCGCAGACGTTCAATGTCAAGAGAGCCATCAAAACGCTCTCAAGTGGTCCATAAAAACACTCTCAAGTGATCCATAGAAACACTCTCAAGTGATTCATAAAACACTCTCAAGGGAGACCCATCAAAACGCTCTTAAGATATCAATAAAAACACTCTCAAGTGATCAATAAAACACTCTCAAGGGAGACCCATCAAAACACTGTCTAGAGATCTATCAAAACGCTCTCAAGGGATCCATCAAACCATTCAAGAGATTCATAAAACACTCCCAAGAGAGCCGCTAGGGCGTGATGTCATCAAACCACTCTCAATTGAGCCACCAGGGCGTGATGTCATCAAACCACTCTCAATTGATCCTCCAGGGCGTGATGTCACCAAACCACTCTCAATTGATCCTCCAGAGCGTGATGTCACCAAACCACTCTCAATTGAGCCGCTAGGGCGTGATGTCATCAAACCACTCTCAATTGAGCCACCAGGGCGTGATGTCACCAAACCACTCTCAAGTGAGCCACCAGAGCGTGATGTCACCAAACCACTCTCAATTGACCCTCCAGAGCGTGATGTCATCCAACCACTCTCAAGTGAGCCACCAGAGCGTGATGTCACCAAACCACTCTCAAGTGAGCCACCAGAGCGTGATGTCACCAAACCACTCTCAAGTGAGTGGGCATGCCCTGCAGCTGACGAAATGCTGGCCTGTTTATAAAAGCTTGTTTCAGCACGTGCTACTATTTGTAAACTTCCCATCTCTGCAGGCAGCGCGTTTCATTTAGCTTCCTCCTGTTCACACTACTAACCATTTACCGGGGTAAGTCGAGCCACACGGTTAAACGAGCCTTGCGGTGGTTGTATTACTTTAATAAACCAGCGCGACGACTCCCGTAATCTCAAGGTTTGAAGTGAATCTTAGTTGTGGTGAGCCCCGAATACCGCCTACTAACAAGCTTTATTTGACTCCTCTGGTATTCGAACCCACAAAGTTCCTTAGAGCTGCTCGAGGACGTTTTCCTCAGCAGCCTCGTCCATAACCGAGGCCGTGGCGCTAGGAAGGAGGGTAGGAAAACACAACATGCTCTGCTGCGGAGGTCGTAACAGGGAGGCTCAGGTTTCAGGCCTGGCCAGAGAAACTGGGAACGGTTTCCTCCCGATGTTGTCTACCATCCTCTCCCCGGGCGAATGCTAGTGCATTGTCCCAAGACCCGCTACTCATTATTTGCCCCTAAGATTAAATAACAAGTTATTGATAGTCATGTCTGCCTATCAATGTGTACTAATATCTATTTTTATATGAGTTATTCAAATTGCACTTTCTCAACCAACTGATTATATCGACCCACAAGACTTACAAACTTACTTAATTCCACGAGTCGTTGTTTCATCGACTGTGAAAGGGGGGAAAACCCCTTGTTTGTTTATTTTTGCCAATACCTTCATTACTTAGCCTTGACGGGGATCGAACCCGGGAGATTTTACCGCCGGTGCTCTAAACTAAACCAATCTGTTCTAACGTGTTCGTTAATTTAATTAACAGAGAGTGACCATGTCACTTTCTCGTCACTGTAGTGGCACATCACTCACTGTCTCTCTCTTTCTTTGGAGGGTTTCAGGAAGTAGACTGACCTTGAGACCTAAAGTTGGACACTTGGAACTTTTTGTTTTGTGCCTCTCGTATGTTTATTGTTTTTTTTTCATATCCACACCAGTGGGGTAGAGGCGGTGACGTAGAAAGGTCACTAATAATAAATATTAACAATGTTGATAATAAAAATATACGTAAAGTTTCTTCCTACCAACATTCAACTATAGTTGTTAAGATTGTTTGTTATGAAGGCCTAGTTTGTGTTTAGAAAGTACAGTCCCAAACTAAAACAAATGGTCCCGGTGCACCGCTTTGACTGAACAATGGAGGGGAAAATAATAACTATGTGAAACCTGCTTCGGTGGCCGCATGGTCTGGGGAGTCACATTCGCAATAGACTGGAATGCCGATGACAGGGGTATCGGGGTTCGAATCTCGGTCGGGTGAACTGCGGGGTAGTTTTTACCAAACTGTTTTTCACTCTCCCCTCATGCAAATGAGAGTACACTTCCTTCTAAATTCATCCTTTTATCATCCCTAACTTCATAGCTTCAACGCGGTGCTAAAGAAAAAAGTGTGATGAAATATCAAATAATATAAACTGTTACAGAAACATAATGAGGAAAAAAGAATATCTCTGTTCACCAAAGAGCATAACAATAAAATATACATTTCTTAGACCTCAATTTTAAAATATATATTTTATTAAAGCTCGGCTACTATTGGGGTTATAAAAATACATTCCAGACAATTTATTTTATTTTGTTACTTTTAATAGTCCTGTGATAAGTTATTTCATATCTCTAAGAGTGGCGGAGATTTGTTCAAAAATAGACATTTCTGTTTACTTAAAGTGCTCTTAAAGTAGTTTTCATTGAGAAACTAGAGACGCCATTTTGTTTGTAATGTTAAACATTGCTTTAGATACGAATTTTAATCAAAACAGTTTTAAAGCCGAATTCGAGAAAATCCCTGTGTTCTCTTTTGACCGTTAAGTAAACTACTCTAATCTAATTAAAAACATCATCTGAGAATCTTATTATATAATATATTTTGCACTTCTGGGCTACATCTCTCGTAGCCCAGTTTGTTGGGATATTATCCAGTAGGCCTACTAATCAGGGCTATTAAAAAACCAAACCAGATGGGTTATATTGGTTTTTTTGGTTTTATTGGTTTTTAGTGGTTTAATTAAAGATATGTATGTTATCTGATTAAACTAATAATTCAAATATATTAATTATTCGTGATCCAGAACAACATATTTTAATATTAATTTTAATATACTAAGGAAAGGAGTAAAAGCAGACATAGAAAAGGAAAACAATAATGCAACAATGTAATTCTTCACAACAATACTGTATAAGCTAGCAGGTTGAAAGAAAACAACTTTGTGTTGAAGGAATAGAAAGAGGGAGGAGGGGAAATTACTGGCAAGCCAGCTGCAGAATTGATTGGATGTTTTCTTTAATTGCTTACCTTAAAATGATACTATCCCAAGTGAGTTGCTAGTTGAACATATTATTATTTTGTTCAACAAATTAAAACATATTTTATAGCTTAGTCTATTGTATAAAATATGTAATTTCAAACCTTGTGTATAGCACCATTTACAAATAATAATAATAATAATAATAATAATTATTATTATTATTATTATTATTATTATTATCATCATCATCATCAATTAATTATAATTATTATTGATTAATTATAATTTTATTAATTAATTATAATTAGTATTAATTAATTATAATAATTATAATAATTATTATTTATTATTAATTATCATCATCATCATCATCATCATCATCATCATCATCATCATCATCATCATCATCATCATCATCATCATCATCATCATTATTATTATTATTATTATTATTATTATTATTATTATTATTGGGTTTGAACCAAAAGGTTTTCCAAAATTAGATGGTTGATTTGTATCCAAAATATAATATGTGGGTTTCCATGTTCCGATAAGATGAGGTGATGGTGATAGTGAGTATAATCGTGTGGTAACAGTGAAAACATTTAAAGTTTAAACCTAACTTAAGTCGAACTCACCAAACCCTGGTGACCTTTGGGAGGTATTCTTTCTGGAAAGGGGAACTACCCCCCATACCCAAGGTACCAGCAGGGAATCGAACCCGGGACCCGAAGGTCCGTAGCCAGATGCACCGACCATTTTATATCAGGTAACCGGTTGGGGAATTTTTATGAAAACCCAAGATACCAAGTTCTACCCTGATCGGTAAAATGGTTTTGGCTCTAAAGTTTATTTTTATTTTCTTTATTATCATAAAACTATTTTCTAGGAGTCGCGAGAAATTAAAAAAAAAGAAAATAAATTAATGCCTGAAAGCCATCTTCTACTGTTTTTATAGGACCACGCCAAAAATCTGTCAACATTTTCAAAACAGCCGCGTCCCAAAAAAATATTATTCCTAGATCCCGTAAACGCAATCAGTCGGGCCCCTTGGTTCGATAACCAGTGAGAGGATTACATAACCTATTTACAGTTACCGGTATGAAATGGCCCGTCCATTTTGAAAACAAGAGTGATTCTGGGACAGTGTTTGGCCTCGCTACGGTTGTCCGAGTTGAAAAACTATTCAGGGGATAAACAATCGCTCATGTCAGGAATTTAAGGGGGTACCTTGCGAGGTGTCGACTTGCTGAGGAGAGGGAAAATGTTATTTTCCTGGTTCTGAAACCTGCGCAGACAGCAGATATATATACCATAGCGTGCTAATATGTACTGCAGGAGCGTTATAGCTAAATAGATATGTATACCATAGCGTGCTAATATGTACTGCAGGAGCGTTATAGTTAAATAGATATGTATACCATAACGTGCTAAGATGTACTGCAGGTAGCGTTATAGCTAAATAGATATGTATACCATAGCGTGCTAAGATGTACTGCAGGAGCGTTATAGCTAAATAGATATGTATACCATAACGTGCTAAGATGTACTGCAGGAGCGTTATAGCTAAATAGATATGTATACCATAGCGTGCTAATATGTACTGCAGGAGCATTAGAGTTAATTAAGTATTATGAAGTTTTTTTTCATCACCGAGCTTACTACCTGTTCAAACTATAGCATAAAAGTATGAAGTCATAATTATGATATCACTAAATCAAGCATTATTTATTTCCACACTAGAAGTGGAGGAGTCATAACAGAGGAAAGAGCATTGGAAGTTTCTGTAAAGACATTAATGACTGTTTGTTTATTTCCCCATTATGGGAAATGTAAATTTATGAATTAACTTTTTTTTTATCAATGATTGTACAGTCACCATGATGCAATGAGGGGGGGGGCAACAACACATCACTGGGGTCCCCCCTCGCCCCCTTCCAACTTAACCTGATAACGGACAGGAAGGAAGGAAGGCGGGGAACGAAGCTGAAACGGATCTACTACACGAATCATCGCGGTGATTGTCAACCCACGGCACACTGAACAAGGCACTAAAACTGTCAAGGCACACCATTAGTTAGAAAAACAAACAAACAAGTATTAATGCTGTGTTTAAAAGTTCAATAGCTAAAGTTCTATTAATTATATTATATTTAAAAAAAAAGAAATATTGATCATGAATCTAAACAGATTCACTGGCACACGTGGGTGAAACTTTTCGGGTTTCATGGGGTGACATCACGCCCCCCTTTAGCTATAATGACCCTACTATACTGACCTGGAAAAACAGGAAGAGGGGGGGGGGGTAAAAAAAGTTTCACATGCGCATGCGCACTAGAATAGTAATTTAACGTCGCGGTTTTGCGCAACCGTCGTGAGGAATATCTAAACATGTCAGGTAGACTTAATTATAAGGCGCCATTTATGCTTCATTTTCGAATAAAATTCAAGAGCTAAATGATTTAAAAAAAGTTTTTACATGGACAAGAAAAAGTATTCTTTAGCTTCCTAGAGTATTTATTTCTAATAAGGAGAGTGTTGTATTCATAAAAATCTTCGAGTTTGATATTATGGTGGATATTGACGTCTTATGTGGCCCCCCCACTCAAAAGAGTGGGTTTTATAGTTCTTTCCGTCCCTCTGTCTGTCTGTCTGTCTGTCTGTCCCTGGGAGTACAGACGAAATAGTTCAGTAGATTCCGTCCATACTTGATATTTGGATGTTATTTAGCCATACCTCTGGGGAGAAATTGCCATTTTAATTCGAAATCTAAAACTAAGGGTAGTTTATTAATAACAGATATTTTTTAAAAAAGGGCCTAGCAATTATTTTTGGAAATTAATACCTTAGGGGCTGTTTAATTTGGTAAATAACGCTTTATTATTGTATTTCGGAGAAAACATCATTTGAGGGTGGTTTATTGATTACATATTTTTGAAAATTTGTTACGATACTATATTAGAAAGTATGTGTGATCGTGCCTTACCATTTATTTTCTTTAATCCATATTTTAGTTACATACCTAATGCCAACTGTGAGAGTTAATAACTAGATGTTATTGCAAGGTCATCTTATTTATACTTCCTGCATCGTAGCGGGATAAAACTAATAATGTTTAACATATGTCGCGTTACGCAACTATTAAATACTATTATTGACAAGAGAACTAGCGCATTATTGAATTTATTGTGGTATTGTTGTCCAAAACAGGGTAAAAATTAAAGAGAATCAGTCTCCAAACTCTTGTTTGAATCGTTTTTTTTTAAAAAAAAACAACGCCATAGCTATGCAAACCTTAAAAAAAACCAAGGTCATGGTGTCCCACTTACAAACTGTCAACATTGACACCGTCTGTCATACGTGACAGTTGCACAATGCATTTCTATTTTCTAAGATCATGTACATAAATAAAAGTAAATATAGTACTGAACTGTCAGATTAGTACTTCGTAGACCGGAACCAGTTAAAGCCCGACTTTTTAACTTAATCCTTTGGACAAACAACAACCAGACCACATACCGCCGAAATACCACTTGGTTAACCCGAACAGACGAAAAATACACACGGTGAAAAAAACAAAACTTTCGGCTTGTTCTAGAATCGATACCGGAACCCGGTGAGAAGGTGTCACCAAATATAGTCCCATTTTGCATATAAAGGGCCTTTCAGAAAATACAAACATTTATTTTCGGTCAACAATGATAATTTACTATATCTATCAAACGTGACAGCTGAAAACACGACTTTACGTATGAACACGTTAAATTCTAGAAGCTTTTCTAGCTGTCAGATAAGTCTCTTCCTATGATAATTGGAGTGTAGTAACTTTTCTAGCTGTCAGATAAGTCTCTTCCTATGATAATTGAACTGTAGTAACTTTTCTAGCTGTCAGATAAGGCTCTTCCTATGATAATTGGACTGTAGTAACTTTTCTAGCTGTCAGATAAGTCTCTTCCTATGAAACACGGACTGTACCACACACGAGGTGCTCCAAGTTACCTGTTGCTCTCGTCCTATTTCCCTTCAGCGGCTCCCACGTGGCCTGTCCATGTTTTGGGTCCAGCTCGTCTCCTACTGACAGATAGTCGCGTCACCTAAAAATAGCCCGCCACAACAGCTCGCGGCGTCGCGAGAGACAGACAGAGAGAGTGACCTATCACATTCCCTAGACTGTACACAACCGATACCGCTCTAGTCCGTCGTCACAATCTTGCATCATAAAGAAACACTCGGGAACAGTATCGTAATAACAAAAAAAAAAGTTTGAATCATTCAATAAAGAGTTTAAATCACGAGAAAGACAGGCGAAAAGGAAACGTCATATGACACGTTAAGATTTTTTTGTTGTTTATTGTTGCGATGAATAAAAGTTTCCACGCAAACACACACACACGTTCACTCATCCGCCACTTTCAGCACGATTTCGACTTACAGACCACTTTGTTCTTATTTCAAATAATAAACAAAAGAGAGAGAAGAAGGTCGATCGTTAAAGTTTAGTTGGTCGTATCGCCGCCGACAGTAGCGCCGCTGCCAGACCAAGACGGAATCGAACTGATACACAAGACTTTGGTTGTCTGGCCGAAGCGCTCACAGGTAAGAAAGGGAAGGGGGGGCGGTGAAGATGGTTTCCAAGCTATGGAGGGGCAGGAGGGGAAGTTCAAGCAGGCAGCAACAGGGCAGCGGAGAAAAGGTTATTAAAGTTAAACTGTTAAAATGTCGATAGATGGGTAGAAGGATGATAAGGCGGGATAATTACCAGTCTGTCATCTCCATGAAAAGAGCGCTAACTTTGTTTTGAAGATTACTTCAGGATCTTATGGGCGAGATAAGGTGTAATGGAAAGAGGTTGTCGTTTTTCGTTATTTAGNGAAATTTAGCAGTGTGACCATCGATGCATGATTTTAAATTTAAATATTTTGTGTGTGTGGGGGGGGGGAAGTTGGGCAGGTATGGGTTAAGGTGAGAGTGTAGGGGAAGCGAGAAAAGTTAAATGTTTCTGTAGTTTTTGGAGCTAAATATTTTTTTGGATAAAATAGATCAAACATTTCTCCAGTACAAACATAAAGTGTAATTCTCTCCACACGGTGATATCAACAGTTGTTGAATATCTGTCATGATCTTAGCGGTATTAGATGAGAAACTTTTTAAATGAAGATAAAAAGTTGTCATTAAATTCCAGGACACCCTCCAAAGATATTCAACAACTGTTGATATCACCCTGTGAATAAAATTAAACTTTTATGTTTCTAATGGAGAAATATTTCATTTATTTTGACCAAAAAAAGTTTTGGTATAAAAAGTTCCCCAACCGCTTCTTTTCTCGGGTCTCCTACATCCCCGCCTTAATATTGTCCCATTTTAGTGTTTTTTTACCTCAACTCAAAGAACAAATAAACAAATGAACGAGAATTTGATTACTTTGATAGCCCGTCTCCTGTGGCCAAATGATAAGAGAGTGTTCGGCCGCAAGTCCTGGAGAGAGACTCATTTCGATTCCGGGGGGGTGAAATTTTTCCAGTAATTCGATATATATCGCAATATACATATCGAAAGTTACGATATATCGTTCAATCGAAGACAGTACTTGGTGAGATTAAGATGGCACCTGTTCTATAGCGATATAGTTTGCCTTTTTTTACTTTTTAATCTTTTATTTAGCGGTTTAAAATATCAGGAAAGTTTATTAAGAATAGGAAAAACTAGGTAAATAAAAACAAAAGGGGGCAGGGGGGGAATACGTTCAATTAATTCAATTCACAAACCTTAAAACGTCCGATTTATGAAATTTCATAGATTTATCGGATACTGAAACATCGATATTAACATATCGATTTTTTTTAAACAAACTAAATTTATGTATAGGCGCCATCCTAGTAGTAACTAAGATATGAATATGTTTGTAGATCGTGGTACAGCTGGAGGTTTATATTGTCCTAGTTTAAGCAAGTCTGTAAGTCGTGTTCTGATATCCACCATATGTTTATAAAGAGAGCGCTTTACTCTTCTAAGAACAATAGTGAATAGGATCATTTCAATCTGAACTCTAAAAAAAAACAACGGTCACTCACTTTCACTCAAAGAGGGCTAACCGCCAAGTGGCACACAAAGTGGCACATAGCACGCTCTCGTCATATTTTTGGTCTTGTTCCAGAACACGATTTACAAACCAGTAAAACACTCTCTTCGTGTCTTACTACCCGTCCGCGTTAAAAGCATTTTAATTACGCTAATAGGGTGACCAGATGAGTTATAAGGGAGGAATAGTTTAGAGGAACATTTAAACGCATTCGCGTGGAGGGAGAGTGAGAAAAATATAATAGTCTCAGTTAGTCTGACCGGGATTAGAACTTGGACCTACCCGTCACCCAGAAAAATAATCAACACATAAGCACAGGATTAGCCTGACATTTAAACCGTCGTGCCCACCAATGCGGCTCTTAGGGACGATCACACACATTGAGAGTGAAGTGGTTTAAGGAGTAAGTCCCGCAATAGATTGCTGATGAAAAGGAGGTCTGAGGTTTGAATCCGAGTAATGGTAGGGTGATTGCGAGATGAAATGGAGGACCTACAGTTTAACGTGGGATCCGAACCACGGTGGAGGCCTGGCATTCCTCACATTCACAAGTTGTGATTAATACACATCTTGTCAGAGATGAAGGAAGTGGTTTGGCAATATAAGATGTTGATATCTTTGCTACTTTTTTTTTATATATTTAACTCGAGTTATTTAACGTGTACTTTCTGTAACGATCGATATCAGCACACGACTGACAAACTAACTTAAATCTAGAACAAACACAACACCCAGCCCCCCCGGCCGTTAATTCTTCCCCGCGAAGCCCACATTTCAGCTATAATAAATTTTTCGGTTCATGCCATGAATAGAACCAGGGACCTTGAGCTCAGACTGCCGACTGAACTAATGTGTCAAGGTCAATGGTGCTAACCATAATAATAAACATGGAATTGTTTCGAGCCCTCTGACCACTCAGCTACATACTTTAGGCCCGTTATCACAAAGGGTGTTATTTCCAAAATGTCTACCAATAAATGTTACGACACAATCAGTAAACTGCATTCAAATGTGATTTTTTTTAATAGAAAAACGAACATATTATATTCTTATATATCGTATCATACACTCTCCAGATACTCATTAGAAAAAAACAACACTGAAATTATTTTTGAAAAAATTCCTATTTTAAAATAAATCGGTAAATTATCCTTAATTTGAGGGCGAGAACAAAAATTTCAAAAGATCCTCAAAACCATAGCCATAATAATTATAATATAAATATAATATCATTTGAAATAAATACATCAAAACATTTCGGTTGTAGCCTTAGGGACAGACAGACAGACAGAGGGACAGACAGACAGAATTTTAAGACCTACATAAAACCTCAAAGTACTCCATAGTCTCGAGTCTGGAAATGCTCGTGATTACAATACTTTCTCTATACGAAAGTAAGAAAATCAAATTCATTTCTAATCGAACAAGATTTCTAAATAAATCTCACGTCTTGTATGTGTATCAGGAAATTTTGAACTCTCCCGCTTTCCAAAATGTGTTGTATCGACACCGGGAGGCCTGGGTTCGAATATCAGGTGGAGAGGTAATCAGGAGGTCCCATACGCTGATAACGCTAATGACGGTGCTACTAATGATAATAGATAGTCGGAAGGAGGAAAACATCGCGTGAGAGGAGCTCTGGAGGTTAATTGGTTGTTGGTTCAAGTCCCGGATCAGGGAATGTTGGGTTGATTGGACGGAAAGTTTGGGATTTAGATTATAGATGTATATAATATACTTCCTTCCCTCCCCCCCACTAGGACAAACCCGTATCGGTGGTTGAAAGGTCTAAGGCGTCACGCTCGCCGATACTGGGGAAGATCGGAGTTTGAATCCTGGCTGGGTTTACTAAGGTGTTTTTTTTACTTGACTGTTTCCTATTATATTACCACGCCAATGCAGGTACATTTCTTCTAAATTCTATCCTCCTATCCATAACATTAGTTTTGACCGGTATCGACACACGCAATGACATGTGTATAGGCGGGTATATATGTTTTATCTCCGAAATATCGACCAATCCATCTTGTTTTATTTAATATATCGGACTACGCTCTAAGGCTTGCGAGTCAAAATTAATTCAGAGATTTATTTCTCTATTTTTTATTAAACTTGTCTACCATTTTCAACAGCTAAATACAACTTTATAAAAGGGTGAAAAGAGACGAACAACTGTAACAATTTTGACCTCGTTGGTCTTGAGGTAAGCTGCTCGCCTCAGGACCAGATGTTCGTGGGTTCATACCCAGACGGGGTGGACGGATTTTTTCTAGAGTGATAAAAGTCCGTGGCACAACTTCCTTCGGAGGGGAAGTAAAGCAATTGGTTCCATGTCGATTGTGGCGTGTAAACGAACCCTGGAAGTTACGTGAGAATACCTTTCCCGGCAAAATTGGTAGTCCCGTTCTCTCTCGCTCAGAGAAATTCTCGTATACTGGTTCAGAAAGTGCACGTTAAATACCTCAAATAAAATATAAATAAAAAACCAGCAGTCATCTTAATAACGCCGTTACAGTTCACCTGGACCAATGCAATAATTCAATATATCTGAAACAACCGATATATCGATATAATTTGGTCGATATATACTTTGTGATATATAAAATATATCGATATATTAGGGAATATTGCCAGCCTTAGCTTGAACTGTTACGGGGAAGGGGGGGATTTACCCCTCTCACCCCCACCCCCCTCTCACCCGCTCCTACTCCAGAGGCTGGAGTTGTTCCTGGAACTGTCTTGAGGTGAGAAGATGACTGGATAGGTCACGTGACTCACCGACATTTATTGTCTACCTTCTGACGTCACCAGCGGTACCACCAAGGGGTTTGGGCAAAGGGGGGCTGAGAGGGGGCCATCTATTTCTCCCCCCCTCTCCTCAATTTACTAAACCGCAAATGATAAACGTTCCAAGGTGAGCTGGAAGGTCAGATTTAATGGTAAAACATATTTTATAGCCGAAAAAACGTTTCGGTTATTTTCGTAACCACGCATTATTCGCCGTCCTAGTTGTGCGTATGTATACTAATTACCACTTAGTTTTTGTGGATGAGTTAGAGTAAATTTAGAGGGGAGTGTACCAGCATTTACATGGAGGAAGAGTGGGCTAACCATTTAGGGGTGGAGAAAAATAACCCACCCTCAGTACACCATACCGGAATTCGAACCCCGATTTTCCCGTCATCGGGTGTTTAGTCTGTTTCAAGAGTGACGCCTTAAACCATGTGGTCCCCAACCCTTTTTTTTAACTTCTCAAAATTGGCTACTGTCTACGGCCCTGGTGAATAATTACATAAGTATTTTTTTTCGTGCCCTAACTTATAATCCTTATGAATAAAACACGCGTTAAAACATAGATTATGTTAAATGTTTAAAAACATCAGTAAATACACGTACTGTCAACATTATAAAACTTGAATATTAAAATAAATTCAAGAGCCTTTTGCTAAATATTTTTTTACCTGTTATTATTTACATAATATTATAGCTGCAATATCCATAAAAAACCTCACCGGCCCCCTTACCACCCCGTTACAATTTACAACTTCCCAGAAAAACAAAAGAGCCCCCTAGGGGGGGGGTTACCACCCAGGATAAGAAACAGACCATTCAACAACCGAAGCGGGGTTTGTTTTTTTTCAAAATAATTATTGTTTAAAAATATATAAAAAATACTGACCTTAATTCGGGGTTCCCTTTCATCGCTCCTAAACCTGACCCCCTAGCTTAAGGCCCACGATACTGGATGAGTGTTGTCGTGATAGATCAAGTGAGTTTGTAAGGCGAGATTTGTGCTCATTGATTGTTAGATTGTGTTCTTCCTGATATCAAATACATCACGTACGGACCGAACGCATGCCCGCTATGACGTTCAACAACAATGATATTAGTTTTGTTTGTTACGAATCAAAGTTTATGTAGTTTAACTTTTACTTAGGAACGTAAACATTTGACAGCCGAGCCGCTGTCGGAAATGAGGCAAAGGACGAACTGTCGTACACAACGTGTAACATTTCTAAACACATCATCACGAGTTACACAAACAATTGTCCGGTAACTTTGCTCACTCGGCATAGCTTCTCAGGCCCAGGTTCGATTCTCGGCATGACCTTAAGATGGCGAGTGGTCCGGATAGTGGGGGGGATTGTATTTGTTTTGGCCGGATAGTGGGAGGATTGTATCTGTTTTGGCCGGATAGTGGGGGGATTGTATCTGTTTTGGCCAGATAGTGGGGGGGATTGTATCTGTTTTGGCCAGATAGTGGGGTGGATTGTATCTGTTTTGATACTGAGTTCAGGGCCATTCCTTAGGGGTGTGCAAACTGTGTGGTCACACAGGGCCCTGCGCTTGCTTATCTGCCACGAGGGTAAAAAAACTAGAGTTGTGGCGGGACATTGTAGATGGCGCGCTCATACAAGATTCACCCTGTATAGGCAATCCATCAAATATTGTCGGAGTTTAGAAACAAATAAAAACATAATGTGACGTGGTTGGTCTTTGAACCTTTATACAGGTCATGTTCATTGAGAAAGAAAATAAAACGAAGGGGTGGGGAGAAATCAACCCTTATATGTATAAATGGCGTCTAGCAGGAATGATCACATGTATTTACCTTTTACCTGATACCTTATACGACCGAAAATTGGTAGATAGGTACAAACTACAATAATAATATTTAAAAAAAGTATAGTCTATATATTTTTATGTGGGGAAGGGGGGAAGGGAGGAGGCAGATAGCTGAGGAGGCAGATAGCTGAGGACCCCGTAAACGAAGTTTTACCAGGGTTACACTCCTGCTAAGAGTGGCCCTGATTGAGTTAGTTTGTAAGTCAATCAAAAGGCGCGTTAAATGCCTCTAACGCTGATAAACTTGTTAATGTCAAGTCATGTGATCCGCAGCTATCACTTTTGATTGATATTATAACATCTAAAATAATATTAATAATAATGTATTACAGTTTTATTAACTTTGGGGGTAGCAAAATATTTTGTATCGCCCTGGCCAAGGAAACTTTCAACAAGAAGAGGTTACTGCTGACCAGCAAGTTGAGTTTGGAACCGAGGAAGAAACTGATGAAATGATACATTCGGAGCAGAAACTTGGACTATCAGGAAGATGGAAAAGAAATACTTGGAGAGCTTTTAAATGTGGTTCTGGAGAAGACTTGAGAAGATCAGGTGGACAGACAGACAGGGTGACAAATGAAGAGCGGGTGAGAAGAGAACCATTTTGGATGTGATTCTTCGGTACATCTTTAGGAGGAACTGTCTTCTGCACGACGTCATAGAAGGAAAGGTTGAGGGAAGGAGGAGGCAGAGGACAGGGTTCATTGGTGGTCTAAGTTCACTGACAAAAGGAATGGACCTGTTGTTAGACAGAACACCTAATAATAATTTTCTAAGAGATTCTTACTCTGAAAAGACCTCGTTCACAGAAGCGCCTGTGTCGCTCGCATTATGTGACCCGCTCTACATATCTGCGTCGCGTTTAGCCCTCTGCAGGCTGACTCCACGATTTAGTTTAGAGAACCACATACAGGCAGCGCGCAGGATACGAGCTGGAAGATTTATTAGTTGTTTTTTTTAAATCCCCGCGTTCTACTTACTACCTGCTCAGGTTATACAGATATATAATAAAAAATAACTCAAATAAAGTATGGATGAGGATGGAAGAATTTTAGAGGGAATTTGTGTGGAAGGGGAGTGGAAAATCACTATGGGAGAATCACTCTCTATATACCCGACCGAGGCACAAACCTTAATACCTTCCTCATCAGTAGGCCAGTGTAACATCAAAGTAACGCAACTAAACCATTTGACCACTAAAGCGGGTAAGAGGAAAGCTCGCTGCTAGTTCTCAAATATCAAACAATGACTGTATTTGTTAGAGGAATGCTAAACCTAGAGACCCTTTCCATCAAGTTTGGTCTCATACCTCCACAAATAAGATTAAAAAGTAGTTAAAAATGAATTATAATAAAATTTTCACAAATTTATTTCTATTACTAAAACTCAAACTAGAGGGTTGTTAAGCAAAAAGAGCCCTGTTGGAATATTTCTACTTTATTTTGGTGTTAACTATATTTTGAAATAACTCACCGTAGAACTGAATATTGCGTCAGAGCTGAGCGTCTGCGCGGAAATTTCTCGCTTACCGGGGCGGACCCTTTAGTTCTAAAAAAAAAACAACATTGACTTGTAGATTTGTGAAATTTCCCCGAACAATAAGCAACAAGCAAAACTTCGATATTTTGGATCCGAATCAAAACGAAGGATCCGTGCTCTATTCAATTCGAAATTCCCAATCTAAAAAGTCAAACTTTTTTTTTAAATTATATTTTAACATTTCGTATAAATCAAAAAAAATTGATCTGTTTCTAAAATATAACTAACAATCTCAAGTGTCAAGTGTCCGTCTCCTAAATTTTCATTTTTTAACGGACACAACTTAAATTATTTTGACTTGACCATGGAAAAGCGTGTTTGTTTTTTATGGCTTTTATAATTTGTTGGTGACCTGGCGGTCTAGGGGGTAAGGTGTCAAACTTCTGTGCTGACGTCCGGGGTTCAATCCTAGGTCCCGGCACAGATTTATCTGATTGCCAAACCCTTCCTTCACCTCTGACAAGACGTGTATTAATCACAACTTGTGAATGTGTGAAATGCCAGGCCTCCACCGTGGTTCGGATCCCACGTTAAACTGTAGGTCCTCCATTTCATCTCACAATCACCCTACCATTACACATTAGCTTAAGTGCGTATAACCCGGACGGGTAGTAAGACGCGGTGCTAATAATAATAATAATAATAATAATAATAATAATAATAATAATAATAATAATAATAATAATAATAATAATAATAATAATAATATAATTTATTTAGTTGAAATATTCTCATTAAAACAGTCGAGTCGTATTGGGGAATTTTTCCCCCACCTCGTTTTACTACCCATTGGGTTATGCTAACTACACCAATGTGTTAAGGATGAGGAAGCTGGAATTTAAAGAGCGTGTACCCGAATTTGCGCGTAGGGAAAGTGCAAAATTATTTTTGGAAAAAACCACCCTCATTACATCCGAACTAGATTCTAACCCCGGTCTCCCCGTCATCGGCAGTCCTGTCTATTGCGAACGTAACACCATAGACGGTTCAACCACCGAAGCGCGGGTTGTATTCTATTCAAGCTCAAAGATTCTGGTTTGATTAGAAATTAAAAAAATATCTGGTTCGCAAATGAAAGACTTATTGGGGAGAAATTTTATTTCTGGTTTGCGATGTAACAAAAGATAGAAGACTTGTTTTAGGGAGGGACAAAAAAGACAAATAACAGTTGAACGTCTAATATATGCGCGCCCCTCCTACGCCATCCCTCCGTGGTTGAGACCGGCCGCATTGCTGCCAATTTAACTGTGCGCCATGAATACCAACAACGACAATACAAAGACATCTAGACGCCGAGTGTAACAATGGCACACAGCCGTTATTTATTATTACAGTACAATGATCATAGGAAGAACCTTTAACTGACTAGCTCTACATTCACGTATTCATACGTCAAGTCATATGATCGGTAGCTGTCATTTTTGATAGATGCTATCAATGTTGGTTGCAGGGAAAAAAAAAGTTTTTTCCTTCCAACCAACTTTCTACCATAGTAGTAATAACGTTACCTGATTCACTGGTCAAATGGTCTAAGGAGTTATTCTCACAATATATCGGACTGCTGATGATTGAAATATTGGTGTTCGAATCCCGGTCGAATGTACTGAAGGTGGTTCCCCCTAAATGACTTTTTCCAATCTCTCTATTCACGAAAATTCGGGTACACTTCCTCTAAATTCAACCTTCCTTAGCGTGGTTTGTGTTGCGTATAACACGAACAGGTGGCTAGCTAGACGCGGTGATACCAAAGATAAGCTGGCCCGGATGCCTACTCGCGGCTCGGCAGGGGCAGTATTCGGACCAAACTTGTACTCCCAGTGGAAGATGTGTCGTTGTTGCAATAAGTGACCACCAATTGTAGATGAACTAGAATTGTAAAGGACTAGATCAGGGTCTGACATCAACCAATCCCTCCCCTCTTAGCAATACGCCCGCAGTACACCACTTGCTGGTCGTGGGTCAGAGGTCACACGCTCTAAGATGGTTAACAGACAACCCAGCTACCAGTACGCCACTTGCTGGTCGTGGGTCAGAGGTCACACGCTTTAAGATGGTCGACAGACAACCCAGCTACCAATACACCACTTGCTGGTCGTGGGTCAGAGGTCACACGCTCTAAGATGGTTAACAGACAAGCCAGCTACCAGTACGCCACTTGCTGGTCACGGGTCAGAGGTAACACGCTCTGAGATGTTCGACAGATAAGCCAGCTACCAATACACCACTTGCTGGTCGCGGGTCAGAGGTCACACGCTCTGAGATGGTCGACAGACAACCCAGCTACCAGTACACCACTTGCTGGTCGTGAAGATGGCCGACAGACAAGCCAAGTTACCAGCCTCTGGTTGTGAGAGATATAAAATATGATCCTGTCGCTGGTTGGACGATAAGCTGGTAGTTTGTTCCTTCCCACAACCAGTGAGAGATGGACTCATGTTATGTAATCATTCTAGATCTACTTTCATATATTCATACGTCTAGTCATGTCACTATGGATAGACATGTTTTACATCTCCTGACTACTGACCTTGTGCTGAAGTGGTCAAGAGCTACTGGCTACAGATTTAGAGGTCCTTAGTTCAATCCCCGCAGATTCCAGAATGTTTTACTAGAAGCAGTGTGTCTGTAGCAGGACAAATGAGGAGCTACACGAATAAAGAAGTAGCAGCTCCGGTCTAGAAAACTGAGATTAACAGCCGGAGGGTTCGTTGTGCTGACCACATGACACCCTCTATCCGCTAAGGTTGGCGCTATCATCATTAACGGCGGCGGCCGCTCGGTCAGTATAGCTCCCTCCCTCCCTCCCTCTCCTTTCTATGTTTTTCTTATCACACTGTCTTACTACCCATCCGGCCTATGCACCAATTACGCTAATGGTTTTAGGGATAAGGAAGGTTGTATTTATAGGGAGTGTACCCACATTTTCGCGTGGAGGGAGAGTGTAAAACCTAACCATCCTGAGAACCCCCAACCGAGTCTACTGCGAGAGTAGCGCCTCAGACCATGCGGCCACCAAAGTTGTTGGTGCTCTCGTGATCATTTGATCAACCACGATCGGTCTAAATGTCAAGGCCACGCAGACTCAGGCGTGTCCTCACGAGGATCGCACTACCTTGAGGAATCCTTCCACACTCCTTACTGGTTCAGCCTTCGACCGTCTGTTTGGCAAACTATAGAGCTGCCGGCAACTCGTGGACAATAGACCTGCCGGCCACTCGTGGACATGGGACAGAGCAAACTATAGACCTGCCGGCAACTCGTGGACATGAAACAGAGCAAACTATAG
>CABFWO010007706.1:0-22143 GCA_902155825.1 Timema genevievae | reverse complement strand
ATACACATCTTCTACACTCATCTATTCATATGTCAAGTCATGTTACATGCATCTGTCACTTATGATAGATATTATCAATAATTGTAGCATATTTGGTCCAAAAAAAAAGTTCATATTGTTTAAGAGTCTTCCTATGGGATAATCTGTGTGGATTTCGACGAAATAGATCAACGAAGATCAAATTTTTACTGTTCGGCAAATATTAGAAAAAAAGTGTGAATACAACATGATGATTCATTAATTATTCATAGATTTTAAAAGGCCTATGATTCAGTTTAAAAAATTTATGAAATTTTAAATAAGTTTGGGATACCCAAAAAATCCGTCAAGCTAATTGAGGTATGTTTGACTGTTAAGCGCGGCAGGGTAAGGGTTTAATGGCACTTATCAGATACTTTCGAAATACATGAGGGGTTTCAACAAGGAGATGCACTTTCCTCATTACTTTCTAATCCAACCTGTTATTAGGATAATGCAAGAGAGAAGGGAAGGGTCGACGTTAAACAATACAGTGTAGCTATTAGGAAACACAAATATTTAGCTTTGTTGTGCAATAGTAAGGAAGGTGTAGCAAGAAATGCAGACATTTTATTGGAGGCTAGCAAGGAAATAGTTATAGAAGTGAAGGCTGGAAAGACACAGATTGAGGACGATAATTTAGATATTACTGCGAACAACATATCATTTGACAGGGTTAATGAGTTTAAATATTTAGGAAAAATGTAACTAGCAATAACATTATTCGAGTGGAAATTAGGTAAATAATACAGTTGGGAAATTAATATTACTATTAGGTCAGTTAGTTGTCAATATCCCGTCTGCTTTCAAGGAATGTTAAACTCAGAATATACGAAACAATTTTACCAGTTGTTCTATCTGGGTTCACGTGAAGCCTGGTTTCTTAACTTACATAACGAAAATCAATTTAGGGTGTTCTAAAACAAGGTGCTTGGGAAGATATTTGGTCCAAAAAGGGATGAGGTTACTGGGTAGTGTAAGAGGTTACATAATCATGAGTTACATACCCTGTACTCATCACAAGACATCGTTAAGATAACCAAGTCTCGCAGATTACGGTGAGCAGGACATGAAGTGCTAATGGGAGATTTTAGAACCTTGTTCAGGATACTGACTGGTAATCCCAATGGGAAGAGACCATTGGACCTAGCCACAGATGGGAGGATAACATTAGAATGTACCCGGGGGACGTACATACGAGTATATACCTAATCACGCCGTTCCTTTACGGGGTAAGCAATAAACGAAACACATGGCTCAAAAAACAACTCCGTATCTAATACAGCCTCAATAACTTTCTCCACACTTCCCTATCCTTCCATACTCCCTTCGCTTCAACAACATCCACACACCGAGTCACACATGCTCTTTTATTCTTAAAACTCTTAATGTTTCTCTTTTTCACACATTCATCTACAACATTTAGCCACGTCTTACATGGCCTATTCTTTCCTTTTTATCCGCACTCTCTTCCATCATTCGAGTCAATCATCCTCTCAACATGCCAAAACTAACGTATACCTCAGTTTTATCTTATGTGGTGCTGACTGACAGCTCACAGCTGACTTCTGACGGCTTTGAAAAGCTACCAGACCAAATTATGTATCCCTACGCCGAACCATATGATCTGCAAAAAACATGTCTTTAGCAGCTGTCACTTCTGACATTCAAAATTTAGGTATATACCTAAATTTTGACTGTCAGAAGTCAGCTGTGAACTGTCAGTCAGCACCACATAAGCTAAAACTGAGGTATAAGACCCTTCTTTCACATTGTCCTAATGGATTCCCTTTCAAACCGCTCTCCTTAAACACCCATTCATTATTGACTCTGTTTAGACGGGTGTCTCCACACACATTTCTTAGATATCTCATTCTAACCGCATTCACCTTGCTCTTGTGTTTCTCCTGAAATACCCCCACTTAACATCCATTAAACAATGTTGGCGTTAATATGGAGTGTAATAAACTGAACTGGTTAGGACTAGCTAAAGATAGAGATAGATAGCGTTCTTTTGTAAGTGCGGCAATGAACTTTCGAGTTGCTAATACCACAATAGTAAGTAAGTAGGTCTTCTTATGAAAACTAGACGGTAGCTATTTCCAGTGGATGATCCAGAACTTCAAGGGCTGGAACGTCTCGTCCAAAAGAGATGACAAGTGACAGCATCTCTTCCCCCTACTTCCAAAAAGTTCTAAATACATTTTGGTGTACGGTTACCATTAAATATAGCTCAAAGGCAAAGGTGTGTCCCTATCGAATTAAAAAAAACCTTATCATATTTTATCTTTCATATCTCGGAAATTATATTAACAATAAATGTCGCTGCTCTGAGCCGTAGTTAAATGGGGGAGTGGATCAATGGTTTTAATGCTTCAGAACTGTCATTCCCACAGTAAATACCACAGTGGGAAGATATTTCCTTTCAAGTAGGCAGCGCCATCTGGCTAATTGATTCGTACACACAATTAAATTACAGCGATATATAAATGACAAAAAAGTTGTTTTTTTTCCCCGGGTCTTAATATTCGTATGGGCTGGACGCGTATATTCATCACACTAATAAAATAGAGATGAGGAAGGTATTACATAAAGAAGAAATGTTCCCTCATTTGTGTGTAGGGAGAGTGGGAAAACTTTGAGGGGGGAACCCTCACAATGCCCGATCTGTATTCGAACCTCAATCCATCCGTCATAAACAATCTAGTCTAGCACGATAGTGACACCTTGGACCACGCTACCCCCTATGCGGGCTAGGAAAAATAAAGTAGTATAGATGATACATAATTTTAGTATAACAAATTGTTATTCCACTGTCCTTGATTATTTCGGTGTTTAATAAATTTGTTTATTAAAAGGATTAACATACAAGCGGGGTTATTAAAGCGTTGGATAGGTTTTTTTGGCACCGGTTCTTACCAACCGCTCAGGTTATACGCCTCTATACTAATTACACTATGGGTCTATGAAGGATTAATTTAGAGGAAATGCACCCACATCTGCATGGAAGGAAAGTGGAAAACCATTTAGGAAAACCTCCCTCAGTGCACCCGACCGGGATCGAATCTTGATCTCCCCATCTTCTGCAGTCCAGTCCAACACGAGATTAGTGCGTTAGACCAGGCGGACATTGACGTGGGTCATTGGACAGTTCACGGTGAACTTTGAATCACTCATAACATAACACACATATCAACACATGGATAATACATTTATACCCGACTGAATGTGAAACCAAATCCCTAATGATTGACAAAAGACCCCCTTCAGTGGCCGAATGTTCTAAGGCGTCACTCTCGAGTTAGACTGGCCTGCTGTTAACTGGTAGATCGGGGTTTAAGTTCTGTCAGGTCTACTAAGGATAATTTTACCTAAATGGTTTTCCACTCTCTTTTTTAAGCAAACGCGGGTAATTTGCCTCTAAAATGCTTCCTTCCTTATCCCGCTCCCATTAGAGTAATTACAATATATGCGTATAAACTGAACAGGTAGTATAAGCAGTGATAAAAAATAAAATAATAATAATATCTTCAAGATAAATATAGTTAATTTTAGTCACTGTTGCATACTCTACATAATTATAGCCTACTAACAAAACTACTATACTCCTATTTTCTTACGAATGGACATGTCTGATAGCTAGAAAAAGTTACTTTATCTAATTTCACGTATTCACACGTCAAGTTACGTGATCTTCAGTTGTTATTTATGATCTATATTATCATTTAACATAAAAAAAACACAACTAACATGGCAAAATCTTTTCAATGTTGACTGCAAGGCAATATGTTTGTATTTTCTAAAAGGTGCTCCAAATATCCATTCTTAGGAAAATCAAGGTACAGTAGTTCTGTGAACAGTAGACCTCGCTATCTCCGTGTTATTATCTTTACTACAGTCTTACTAGTAGTTCTGTGGACAGTAGACCTCACTATCTCCGTGTTGTTATCGTTATTACAGTCTTACTAGTAGTTCTGTGGACAGTAGACCTCACTACCTCTATGTTATTATCTTTACTACAGTCTTACTAGTAGTTCTGTGGACAGTAGAACTCCCTCCATGTTATTATCGTTATTACAGTCTTACTAGTAGTTCTGTGGACAGTAGACCTCACTACCTCTATGTTATTATCTTTACTACAGTCTTACTAGTAGTTCTGTGAACAGTAGACCTCGCTCTCTGTCTCCATGTTATTATCATTACTACAGTCTTATTAGTAGTTCTGTGGACAGTAGACCTCACTATCTCCGTGTTATTATCTTTACTACAGTCTTACTAGTATTTCTGTGGACAGTAGACCTTACTACCTCTATGTTATTATCTTTACTACAGTCTTACTAGTAGTTCTGTGGACAGTAGACCTCACTATCTCCGTGTTATTATCGTTATTACAGTCTTACTAGTAGTTCTGTGAACAGTAGACCTCCCTCCATGTTATTATCGTTACTACAGTCTTACTAGTAGTTCTGTGAACAGTAGACCTCCCTCCATGTTATTATCGTTACTACAGTCTTACTAGTAGTTCTGTGAACAGTAGACCTCCCTCCATGTTATTATCGTTACTACAGTCTTACTAGTAGTTCTGTGAACAGTAGACCTCCCTCCATGTTATTATCGTTACTACAGTCTTACTAGTAGTTCTGTGAACAGTAGACCTCCCTCCATGTTATTATCGTTACTACAGTCTTACTAGTAGTTCTGTGAACAGTAGACCTCCCTCCATGTTATTATCGTTACTACAGTCTTACTAGTAGTTCTGTGAACAGTAGACCTCCCTCCATGTTATTATCGTTACTACAGTCTTACTAGTAGTTCTGTGAACAGTAGACCTCCCTCCATGTTATTATCGTTACTACAGTCTTACTAGTAGTTCTGTGAACAGTAGACCTCCCTCCATGTTATTATCGTTACTACAGTCTTACTAGTAGTTCTGTGAACAGTAGACCTCCCTCCATGTTATTATCGTTACTACAGTCTTACTAGTAGTTCTGTGAACAGTAGACCTCCCTCCATGTTATTATCGTTACTACAGTCTTACTAGTAGTTCTGTGAACAGTAGACCTCCCTCCATGTTATTATCGTTACTACAGTCTTACTAGTAGTTCTGTGAACAGTAGACCTCCCTCCATGTTATTATCGTTACTACAGTCTTACTAGTAGTTCTGTGAACAGTAGACCTCCCTCCATGTTATTATCGTTACTACAGTCTTACTAGTAGTTCTGTGAACAGTAGACCTCCCTCCATGTTATTATCGTTACTACAGTCTTACTAGTAGTTCTGTGAACAGTAGACCTCCCTCCATGTTATTATCGTTACTACAGTCTTACTAGTAGTTCTGTGAACAGTAGACCTCCCTCCATGTTATTATCGTTACTACAGTCTTACTAGTAGTTCTGTGAACAGTAGACCTCCCTCCATGTTATTATCGTTACTACAGTCTTACTAGTAGTTCTGTGAACAGTAGACCTCCCTCCATGTTATTATCGTTACTACAGTCTTACTAGTAGTTCTGTGAACAGTAGACCTCCCTCCATGTTATTATCGTTACTACAGTCTTACTAGTAGTTCTGTGAACAGTAGACCTCCCTCCATGTTATTATCGTTACTACAGTCTTACTAGTAGTTCTGTGAACAGTAGACCTCCCTCCATGTTATTATCGTTACTACAGTCTTACTAGTAGTTCTGTGAACAGTAGACCTCCCTCCATGTTATTATCGTTACTACAGTCTTACTAGTAGTTCTGTGGACAGTAGACCTCTCTCCCTCCATGTTGTTATCGTTACTACAGTCTTACTAGTAGTTCTGTGGACAGTAGACCTCTCTCCTTCCATGTTATTATCGTTATTACAGTTATGATTTCTCTTTGAATTTCTAGTTTAAATATTTCTTGTAGTTTCTCCTTTGAATTGATTTAAATTTTTATATATTTCCTTGTTAATCAAATAAGACCGAAAAAAATGAATAAAATATTAAACAATACAAAATTCATATATAAAACACATTTTTTACGTGGTTTAAGAAGTCAGTCTCAGGCCCAGGTACGATCCTAGCGGTGAGCGGTGAGTGGCAGAGTGGTAGAGTGGCAGAGCAGTAGAGTGGTGTCAGCTATATAATAAGAAGCGGTAATTTCCCACATTTCAAAGCGGTACTCTCTTCCAGTTGCCAACATGGAGTCAACTTGATTGATGATCCAACCTCGTTCAACAAATTCCTAGTTATGACAGTGTTTTTAAAATCGCTGTGACAATCATTCCACAAGCATGACCTCGGCTGTACCTCCAAAATCAAGACTTCAGTCTCAATGTCCGTCAATTTACGTGAGGATTTGAACATTTTATTTAAGTTTTTAATGACATTTGCACTTCACCAGCTAACATTTTCACTTTACCGGATGACTTTTTCACTTCACCAACCTTCAGTTTACTTTCCTTGCAAGATTTCCTTTTAGAGGACACATCGTTCACTGACAACATATCAAACTGGACTACACAGAAACGCCACTTTAAAATTTGATTCACACTGATAGGACTGTGCTGGGACTGTGTCGTGTCGCTACCATTCACACTGACAGGACCTTGCTGGGACTTGTGTGGTGTCACTACCATTCACACTGATAGGACTGTGCTGGGACTGTGTGGTGTCGCTATCATTTACACTGATAGGACTGTGCTGGGACTGTGTCGTGTCGCTACCATTCACACTGACAGGACCTTGCTGGGACTGTGCTGTTAGCGCTACTGTTTTTCTCATCGCCAATTGTAGACATAGATCAGAGGAACATGTGTTTGTTACATGTGGGCTTTATCTTATTTCACTTGATGAAAAGAGTAGAAAACGAAGAAAATACTGGATTTATAATTTGTTTAGAGCAATAGAAGAAGGAGAATTCCACAATCTATTTGGGCGACTCAGAGATGACCATCAAAAGTTTCACAAACATTTTAGAATGAGTGTCCCGAAGCTTGAAAACTTACAGAAACCTCTTGCATTCAGTTTTTCAGCTATCTCCTTCCAAATATTTTCTTAAGTGAAATTATCATCATAATCTTTATGCCGCAAATTATATAAGCATTCATACCCTTAAACCAACATTATTAATTTTTCTTCATCAATAGTTTTGACTTATTGCACACAGTTGTTTTAACAATGTTGGAATGTTCCGCAGCCATTGTCAGATTGTAGATCAGAACATTCGTGAAGGTTCGCCGCTTGCCGGAAGAAGCCGAAGTAGGTGAAACGACACTAAGATGACAGTAAGGCGACATCATCTACATTCACACTGATAGGACTGTGTTGGGACTGTGTTCGTACCGTGCTGGACCGTTACCTTGGGAAATCACTTTTGAAACGATCCAAGACGACACAGTCACAGCACGGCCTGAGCGCAGTCTTATGAGTGTGAATCAAAAACGGTCTTACAAGGTAACTCTTATGGGAAGGACCTGTTCGAGATTGTTGGCAGCACGACACAGTCCCAGCACGGTCTGAGCACAGACCTATCAGTTCGAATAAAACTTAATGCTGGCAAGTAGAACCAAATCGCTAGCGCTTGCGGCGTTAGTGTCACGAACTAAAAGATTCGAAGCGGGACGTTACACTTGGAACACAACGCATTTTCTATTGCGGAGAGTTAATCAATCAATTCTTATATTAATTTCAATCAAATGTAACTAAATCCATTGTTTTATAAGTAAACCACGTTATAAAATGTAAGCTCTAGCTAAACTCCTCCTTTAAAATAAACAACAAATTGCTAGCAAAACAGTAATGGCAACCTTTATATAGACTTCACACTTACTTTTCTATAGACTTCACGTCCTCGGATGCACTTTTTTCTGTGACGTCAATGCAAGCTGCTCCTAGCAATAGGGCCCCAAACTAGTTCACGGGATCAGCTAGCCCTATAAGAGTGCCCACCTCATGAACTTGAATGAAACCAGAACGGCATCCAAAATTTTAATTTCGCGAGCCTGTGGCGTCATTTTCCGTATCAAACGGTACAAAAGAAAACTTGAGCGTGGTCGCTCTATCGCTCTATCGCTCACCGCTCGCTGATCGACACCCGAGCGTGACCGAGGCTTAATACGTGTCAAAATTCAAATAAATATGACCTAGGAGCTCGATTATTTGCTTAGTATTTATATTTTTTTATCAATTTAGATGAGTTAATTAGCGAAACTAATTTTTAGTGGCAACTATATTTAAAAGGATAGCCAGGTCACAAAACCATATTCATACGTCGTTCGGCCTAGGCTCAAAGCATGTCTTGTCAAATTTATTTAAAATTTGGTACACGCATTTGGTGGTAATCGTGGGATCAAATTGACAGATGAAATTCCTAATGGTTGAGTTAATGCACCTCACTCAGTTTGGTTAATTTAAGACAGATTTTGGTCTCAGTCTGCAGCTCAACACCTGTACGATCATGATCATGACCCAGATTTTGATATATCTTTCTTTTTTCGTACAGTAGAAACAATGCTTACGTAGTCATAAATTCTGCTTATGTTTCTCTAGTTGTGGAAACGTTTTTTATAGGCATTCTTTGGTCATTTTGGATATTTAATTTAGATTTTCTTGGTTTGAATTCTATTTTTTATTTGTTCAAGGCATTTCCTTGCATATAGATTTGTTAGTTTCAATTTATAGATTTCATGTTTTATTTTGTCGTGCGCATTAATATTTTCAGCTCCTTTCCTTGTGAGTTTGACGTCATTTTTATAAGTCTTTAGGCCATTTGATAATTCATAGGCCATCAATGTCCGTGTTATGATCATGACTACGGTCGAGGCTGGGGGTGGTGTTCCAGCGCTTTTAGGTGTCAAGTGATAAGGTTGAGCTGGAGTGAAGATATGTACGGACTAAGGGAGGGGGAGGGTGGAGGAGAAGGCACCCACGCGCTCTCGCAGGATCAAACGACGCGAGGAGTTCACTCCTCAAACACTTTTTGATTGTTTGCAATCTTCAAGCACAAAGACTTACTTGACTTTATCGCCGCAGAATTAGGGGTGGAAGATGAAAGGAGGCCAAGAGAATCCTCACAAAAGATGAAGGAGTCAGCGACAAGGATGTCACAGAAAGGAGTAATAGAGTCCTTGAAAAATGTGCTTATTCGTCAAAGTAAAGACTTTGTGTCTTTGGCAAAGTTGTATATTGTGGAACCAAGTTAAGACACTTTTTTATTTTAGTACCACGTATTACTACACGTTTGGGCTATACGCTTATGTACTAATTTGTTAGATGTCAGGAAAGTTAAAATTTGGATTAAATATACACGCATTTGCGTAGAATGAGAGTGGAAGATATTTGAGGGAAAAACCCCAGTACACATGATTGGGATTCCAACCTATACCGTCCTGTCATCAGCTTCCAGAAAATTGCGAGACTGACGTCTTAGACCATTCAGAACGTTCCCACTTCTGTGCTAGCATGGTCTAAGGCGTCAATCTCGCAATAGACTATACTGCTGATGACGGGGCTGTCGGGGTTTAAATCCCAGTCGTGTGTACTAAGAATGGATGTTACAAATAGGGTTTTCATTCTCCTTCTACGCAAATGTGTGTACACTTATTCTAAATTCAATCTTCCCCATTCCTAACACATTAGCGCAATTGGTACATTTGCGTATAGCCCAAAACGAAATTAAAAAAAAAGTCAAAACGTGTTCCAAGCAAAGAAATAGATAAGCAGCTATCCCGCCCAAGATTCACCTAGAGAACAGTTTTCAACATTTAACACTAAATAAATACTTCAAAATGAGTTTTAAAACAACAGAATTATATAGTGTCAAGGTTAGGAATATACCTACTATGTAGAGCACGCACATAATAATTAAATAGAGTTAAAATAAAATGAGATAGTTATTAAAATAACAAAACTTTGAAGTAGTGTAAAGAATGTAATTTAAAATAGGAACACTTTAAAAATAAATGTTACAGTGCACCACACAGACTTTCTCTCGCTTTTATCTTAAAATAGATAACTACTGAAAAATCATAAGATTTATCAAAATACATAATATACACTGTTACTTAATTACTTTATGGCATTAGGAACTAGGAACACTTTTACAGAAAAATTGATAAAAGAGAAACATCTTTGTCCACCAAAGAGCATGAGAATCAAATTCATTTTCAAAGAACTGAATTAAAAAATTAATATATTTGCTTATAGTTCAGAAACTATTGGTCTTATAGAAATATATTTCAAATAAAGATATTTAGCTTTAATGCTATTACAACTTTACAATGATAAGTTATTTCGTATCTTAAATAGTTGTAGAAAATTTTCCCCATGTAAAGTACCCTCAAGGTCATTTTAATGATAAAATGAGAGTTGCCATATTGTTTATAGTAATAAACAGTGTCTATATATAAAATATAATCAAAATAGTTAGAGCGAGTTTCGAGAAAGTCTATTTTGTTTCTTTTCCCCCCTTAATGAACTACCCTTAAATTTAGGGTTGGATATCTTATTCCAAAAATCCCTCGGGGGTACCTTATTAAAATCCCAGATACCAAGTTATATCCCAATCTGTAAAATAGTTTCAGCTTTATTCCGAGGTACAAACAGACGGCATCGTGAA
This sequence comes from Timema genevievae, assembly GCA_902155825.1. Lineage (NCBI taxonomy): Eukaryota > Metazoa > Arthropoda > Insecta > Phasmatodea > Timematidae > Timema > Timema genevievae. Next base: position 11,538 of record CABFWO010007706.1, on the reverse strand, counting down.
AACCAGGTTTTTTTTTGTTTCAGGGGGAAACGTTAATATTTATCAACATCTTGAGTTCGAATTTTTTGACGATCACAATACTTCTCTCCGAGGTGTCAAAATGAAGTAAAAATAGGTTCCCAATATTTATAGCGGCTATGTTTTTAAAGCTCACTATTCTGATTGTTGTGAACTTCAAGGCTACTGGTAGTACATTATTTACCAACTGGGCGCCACCGACTGAGCGCGGCCAACTGAGCGCTTGCAAACTGAGGACCACCAAAATTGGGCGCGGGCGGCGCGGCCTTAAAAATGTGTGTTTTAATTGTAAACAAACCTAAAATTAGTTTAGGCTAGGTATTTTAAATGTTTTCTATGTGATTAGGCTAATTTTTAATTTTTTTAAAAAAATATCAAGTAATCTAACTTTATAAATACAAACAAATTAAGGTTCCCATGTTATGGTTTATTTAAACAACTCCAAAAATGAATATTTACGTAAAAAACCAATAATTACGTTTTTACGCTGGTGCCCAGTCTTGCCAGTGCCCAGTTGGCCACGCCCGGCTGGAGGCGCCCAATGGTCCTAGACCAAGGGTCGGCGAACTGGGATAAACTAGAAATAAAATTCTTGGGGGTAACAAGGACTCTATAGGCATTAATAAAATTATATAAAAAGCGCTTTCCTTGCTACGACAGAAATTTTTCTTCTGGCAATATTTCATCTGGCCAGTATAGTAGACGTTTTTAGGGGACGTCATGCCATGTTGAACTCCAATATTTAGCTGATATTTTTGAGTATGTGAATGCATTCAACAAAGAATTGCAAGGAAAAAACATCAATACAATTTCAGCCAGAGAAAAGATTTCAGCGTTTGGATCAAAGCTTTTATATTGGAGACAGAAAGCAGAACAAAATAAAAAAGCTTCCTTTTCAAGGTTAGCTTTGTTTTTGGAAGATTTTGAAAATATTACTTTTGGCGACATCAAGGATACTGTTATAAGGCATCTTACCAAACTCAAAGAGCGGCTATCTGTTTACTTTCAAGATCTTGATTCACATACTATCATTTGGGTTGTAGATCCCTTTAAATGTGAAATTGCTGATGTAAGAGAAGAGCCTCAAAGCTGGCAGATGCACTTCTTGAACTTCGATACAATAATGAAGCAAGTATTGAATTTGAAAACAAAGAAGATCTATCATATTTTTGGATGTAAACAGCTTCAAAGGCTTTTAAAATTGCACATGAGGAGGCAGTCAAAAATTGCTGCCTTTTGCAACAACCTACATTTGCAAACAAGGATTTTCCACTCTAATGAACATAAAAACAAAGCAGAGAAATTTATTGGACCCCGAAGACAGCATCCAAATTTCTTTAACATCAAAATGTCCCAATTTTGATGTTATTGTATCAAAAATGAAACAATATCATTTCTCTAAAACCTGAAGTGAAAAGGTTTTTGAAAAAATCCTTTTGTTTCATAATGAGTATATTAATTTATTTTATAATTTTTATATATCTAATTGTATTATCTGTATGAAAATAAATAAATTCAATAAACCTTTTGAATTTGAATAGTCTATTCTATGATTTTATCTCTTTCAAATCAAGGGGGTAGCGTCGGCGTTAGTAAAGAGATTTTGGGGTACTAGGTAAAAAAAGTTCCCCAACCCCTGTCCTAGACCGGTCAGCTGGTGTACCCGTTCTTCGCACGGGGAATATATTAAGTAGCTTTATTATTTAAGTAGGCTATATAAAATTAATCAGAGGGAAACGTAACCCAATCTAAAATTAGGTTTAAATATTGATACTTTAGTGGTATAATTTTTGTTTCAAAACGCGAACTTAAGCACAATGTCAAAATAAAGATATTATGTAAGCTTGTTTAAAGAGTTGTCTTTTATTTTAAGATTAAATTATAACTTCTCTCTACACAATATTCTGAACTCTTGGTCGTTGGTGCTGGTAAAAAAAAAGAGTGACACAAATAAATGGTTGTTAAAAAGTTAAAACAAGTGAATGTATATAGTACTGTAACAGTTTATTGTCAAGAAAAAGAATTATTCATTTTCAACGTTTCCGGCCTAATTCCCTATTTTGAAACCACCGTATACAATTTAGTTTTTTTTTTCTAGAGAACTTAGGGGGTGAAACGTCAGGGTAGACTATAAGACTAAGTCTCACCCCAAAACTTCTACTAGACAGTTAACAAAAATAAATAGCGAGGTTTTATATGCTATAAAAAAATTTAAAATCACTTCCCAAAGCGATGAAACTGAATAAAATGCTTCTTCCAAGGAGAGAATATCTCAGAAATGAATTCCTCCATACACCAGTAGAGCATAGGTAAGATAAGGTCGAGTGACCAGATCTATACAATTAGCCCCACCCACCCAGGAGACAATATTATTGTTTTATTTCACTTACCATATTGAAACTATCCACACTTTGATTAGAATTTAATTTTTTTAGTTGTCATTGATACATTTGTATACCCATCCCTCTCCCCCTGTTATCAACTTCAAGAAGAAGCCAGTCTCAATGAACTGATGTCAAGTGGTTTGTGATAGGTGTGAGGGGGATTGAGCAGGTGTAAAGTGAAGGGGGGATGAGAGGTGGCTAATACATAATTGAGAAGATTACTATGAAGGATAGTCAAGCATGAAACATATTTACCTTCTACCCGACCTGAAAACACATATTTGAACGACTAATTTATGAGAAAATACGCTAACCAATGTCAAATGTTTAATTGAGTCATTATAGTTAAGTAAAATATAAATAACACTATTTATTTACGTACAAAGGTTTCAAGTAAGAATTATTTTATTTAGTTGAGCTACGGATTTTTATGGCTCAATAAAAATGCAACGACCCCGGCTCTGTTTGAATCAACGAACATTGATTGGGTCCTGAGGCGAGAATTTTACTCCAAAACCACAGAGGTCGACAATAATAATATTTCACGTAAAAAACAACAACAATACATTACAAGTGAGTCAGACAGTATAATTAGTGGTTTTTTTTTAAAATGCTAGTGTATATATAATAACGGTTGCCTTAATAAAATATATGTTAGCCACTTTCAGTTTTAATTCTGAAGACAAATATAATTTTAAATTATTTTTAATTCAGGTATTTGAAAATGAATTAGATTATTATGCTCTTTGATGGGCAAATCTGTTTTACTTTTCTCAATTTTTCTGTAAAAGTGTTCCTAGTTCCCAATGCCATAGAATAAGTAAGTAACAGTGTATATTATTTCATTTATTATCTTTGGTGTAGTGTTTCCATACAAATGTATAGACCTATTATTTCGTTTACAGATATTATGAGTTTTTAGTAAATGTTTATTTTAGATAAGAGCGAGAGAAAGTCTGGGCGGTGCGCCGTATCATTTATTTTAAAAAAAATTGCATTACTAGAATTTTTAAACACAATATTAATACTATTTTTTTAATAATAAATCTATCCTTAAAATACCCGAAGGTGTACCTTGATAATTTTAGCGGATTTATCAGTGTGCCGTGAGTTTAAGATGGCTGCGTCAGTCTGTGTGATCACCGATGTGGGTCAAAATGGCAATAGCAGAGTTCGTGTAGAGAAACGCCTGTTTTATTTATAATAGGCAACACGCGCCGTATTAATGCTTGGCGGTACAGTTGGATGAAAAATTTCAGGATTTGTCTCCTACGAGTACTACGAGTATCAAACGACCTCTATATTTAGATAAACAAGCTTGATTCGATTTTGAAATAAACACATCCACCTAATATTGGCAAATTTTACAGAACGACAACTATAATATTTTAGATTTTATTATCATGTCTAGATGAAAAATTTAAAGTATTTTTTAAACAGTATTGGACTTATGGAACTTTCTTTCCACATTGAGTTTTAGATTTTCTCCGTTGACCCCTCCAACAAATTAAATATGTCATTAACACCAAATGGTTGTAATGGATGAGGGAAGTGGAGTATTAGTGAGTCTTTTATGAACAATATACGTGAACAAACCATTTTCCACTCAATAGCGGGCACTGATTAGTAGTTTTGTTCGCATCGACTTTTGGGAACAGTTCTACATCTGTGACGAGTACATCTTGGCGTAAGTTAGGAGCAGGTTGTTCTCTCTGAGGCGACACGTACAGCTTTTCAGTCCTTTTAGTTATATTTTTAAACATGGCAGAAGATCATCTCATAATATATTCACCGCTAATCCGGTCTAACACGAGAGTAGCAAGCTAGACCATGCAGCCACCACCTACTTTAAAACTCATTTTTTAGAAATTGATACTTTTTATTATTACTAAACTGAACTGTATTCTAAAATATTCGTTAGGTCCTCTAAATTATGTTTTTAATTTTCAATAGACACTTTTTTGCTTTTCTGCTAAAAAAAAAGTTCTAACTCTTGTAATCAACTCAAAATTAATGAATTTTGTTAAATTTATTCAGGATTTAAGTTAAACCTAGTTCAAAAATGACACGCTTTTTACTCTTCTTCTTCTTTAGTTCCGAGCCTCCCCCAATCAATCCCAATCGAGAGATGGGTCAGCAACAGCTGTTATTTTCTGCCACGGGTACAGCTGCTATCGCAACACTAACAGCCAGTGAGTGAACTTGCTCCCGTGACACTAACAGCCAGGGAGTGAACCTGCTCCCGTGACACTAACAACCAGGCAGTGAACCTGCTCCCGTGACACTAACAGCCAGGCAGTGGACCTGCTCGCGTGACACAAACAGCTAGACAGTGAGCCTGCTCCCGTGACACTAACAGCCAGGCAGTAGACCTGCTCGCGTGACACAAACAGCTAGGCAGTGAGCCTGCGCCCGTGACACTAACAGACAGGCAGTGAACCTGCTCCTGTGACACTCACATCCAGGGAGTGAGCTTGCTCCCGTGACACTAACAGCCAGGCAGTGAACCTGCTCCTGTGACACAAACAGCTAGGCAGTGAACCTACTCCTGTGACACTAACAGACAGGCAGTGAGCCTGCTCCAGTGACACACTAACAGCCAGGCAGTGAACCTGCTCCTGTGACAATCACATCCAGGGAGTGAGCCTGCTCCAGTGACACTAACAGCCAGGCAGTGAACCTGCTCCTGTGACACTAATATCAAGGGAATGATCCTGCTCACGTGACACTAACAGCCAGGCAGTGAAACTGTTCCCGTGACACTAACATCCAGGGAGTGAGCCTGCTCGCGTGACACTAACAGCCAGGCAGTGAACCTGCTCCTGTGACACTAACAGCCAGGCAGTGGACCTGCTCCCGTGACACTAACAGCCAGGCAGTGAACCTGCTCCCGTGACACTAACAGCCAGGCAGTGAAACTGCTCCCGTGACACTAACAGCCAGGCAGTGAACCTGCTCCCGTGATACTAACAGCCAGGCAGTGAACCTGCTCCAGTGACACTAACAGCCAGGCAGTGGACCTGCTCGCGTGACACAAACAGCTAGGCAGTGAGCCTGCTCCCGTGACACTAACAGCCAGGCAGTGAACCTGCTCCAGTGACACTAACAGCCAGGCAGTGGACCTGCTCGCGTGACACAAACAGCTAGGCAGTGAGCCTGCTCCCGTGACACTAATATCCAGGGAGTGAACCTGCTCCAGACACTAACAGCTAGGCAGTGAGCCTGCTCCCGTGACACTAACAGCCAGGCAGTGAACCTGCTCCCGTGACACTGACAGCCAGGCAGTGAAACTGCTCCCGTGACACTAACAGACAGGCAGTGAGCCTGCTCCCATGACACTAACAGACAGGCAGTGAGCCTGCTCCAGTGACACTAACAGCCAGGCAGTGAGCCTGCTCTAGTGACACTAACAGCCAGGCAGTGGACCTGCTCGCGTGACACAAACAGCTAGGCAGTGAGCCTGCTCCCGTGACCCTAATATCCAGGGAGTGATCCTGCTCACGTGACACTAACAGCCAGGCAGTGAACCTGTTCCCGTGACACTATCAGCCAGGCAGTGAACCTGCTCCTGTGTACACTAACAGCCAGGCAGTGAACCTGCTCCTGTGACACTAACAGCCAGGAAGTGAACCTGCTCCTGTGACACTAACAGCCAGGCAGCGAACCTGCTCCTGTGACACTAACAGCCAGGCAGTGAACCTGCTCCCGTGACACTAACAGCCAGGCAGTGGACCTGCTCCCATGATACGAACGCTAAAAAGCAGGAAAGTACAGATAGAATTGCATGTTGCAGGCGACACGAATATTACTAGTATATATGTTGGTGGCTTTTAAATGTTGTGCCTCTTCGTTGAAAATGTTGTAAAACACCAGATAAAGACCATGGGACATTCTTTATGGGTCAGATAGTGAAAACAGCCATTTTTCTATGGAATCTCGGGGTATCTCCTGTGGCCATTTTTTCAGACACTTGCGATTGGACACTGCACACAGGTGTGGAAAATCTCTAGGCTGATTTTATTTGCCAGAGCATTCATTTTTGTAAACAATCAAACTTTTTATTATGTGCTCTAGCTACCGATAGAATCTTGGAAGAAAATGAATGATTATTACTGTCATGGATTAGTAATGGTGCAAATGATTTTTTAAAACTTGAAGAATTTTTTCAACTCATGCCTCCCCCCTCCCTTGAACCTTAACCCTCCCCCTCACAGACACACACAAATACTTTCTTAAATCAATTTTTATGTAGTAAATTTTTAATTCGATTTTTCCTAAATGTGCTGTAAAACGTTTAATTTGTTCCACATTTTTTACTACAGAAGTTTAGTGGTTTAGGTGAGAAAAGAGGGTTTTATTAACATGAGGATTTAAACATATTAATTTTAGGGTTTAAAAATAGAACAAATAATTTTACCAAGCAATTTCAATTAATGAAGATAAATCTTTTTATGAATCAATCCAGAATAAACTAACAAACAACAACTAGAACCCAACAAAACGTTCAAAATTTAAAAGTGAAGATTGGGCTACTGATTATAATGTAATTGATTTTTGGACTGCTCTCATATATTTAAGGGGTCGTGGATGAAGGTATTTTTCTTTAAAGTATCGTATGTAGATTATCCTTTTACTTCATCCATGGAGAATCACGCGTTTTCGCAGAATAGTCTAAAAGGATTTCACCATAAAAACTTGTTTATTATTCTCAAAATATAACTCCGCAGTATTTAACAAACAAGCAAGAAAAGCCAGCTTCCTATATCCAATAGGAAGCTAGCTTTCAATGCACCTGTCGCAGAGACGTACCTGATTGGTTAGTCTTGACAGTGTCACGAGAGGTCCAAGGGGCAAGGGGCACGTCTGCATATAAGCTATATGTGCGTATGAAAAGACACAGAATGTGCCGCTGAATTAGCGAGAGTAGACGTAGATATAGAAAATGTGTGTCAACGATAAAGTGAAAAGTAATCACAGTCAATACATAGTTTAATTTCAACAAAGTGTAAAGAAAGAAATAATTAGTTAAATAAAGTGTGTACAACATAAATAGCTGTATTTAAATCATCAACCATTCCATATCACAATAATTGGCGCTCGAACACGGAGCTATAAATACCAATTATATCTAATATTATTATTTCCATATCATCATAATTGTCGCCCAATCGCGGGGCAATTATATGTGAATAATACCGTAATATAATAATTGGCGCTCGATCACGGAGTTATAAATACCAGTTATATCAACAAACATTCAATTTAATTATAATAGGCTCCCAATCGCGGGACAATTACATCGTCAAAACTATCTATATTGTTATATGATCAAAAGGTGTTACTTGGCATTTAATTAGTGATCCTCTATCAAAAAACGAATAATCTCTTTACTAGACATCCTGGAAGTATTTAAGAAAAAAACCTCCAACAATAAAAACATGTATTTAAAAATGTAGGCTATCCTAAAGTTAGCTCTTCGATTTTTCTTTAAAAAAAAAGTGCCAATTAAGCAGCATTTATGCAACAATTAAACATATGAATATTGCAGAACAAGCAAATGCAATTATTGAAACATAGATTTTTAAAAGTGGATACTTCTAGAGTACTAAAGCTGGTTCCTTATGTTTGAAAACACTGTGCCAAATTCATTTAACTATTGAACCATAAAAATATCAAATTTTAATAGTGGAGGATTTACTGTGAAGTTCAAAATATGTTATATCAGAATATTTTGACCATTATATTCAATGTTAGGTGATAACTTTCGATAGAAATGAAAAATTGAAATAAAATATATTTTCTTATAAATAATAGTTAGTTTTCGATAATATGAAGCAAAAAAAAAAACGCAATCTTCTTGAACGAGGAACATTATCAGTTAAACAGAATAAGAGTACGCTATAAACAACTCTTATGAAAGATTATTAGAATAATTTATGTATCTACAAGTTAAATTATAAATTTAACAAATTAAAATTGAGACCTGTTTACCTTTCTTCACTGTGTTAGTTTGATTTTTCTGTATATTTCAATGCTATACCAAGTGTTATCCGGTACAAGCTTTGTTTTCTGACTAAAACTAATTTTACCAGTAATGTACTTTTGTCTTTACATAAAAAATATACCATTCTTACCTTTACATATGAAGAACGTTGGTCATAGACTAATTGTGAAAATTTTCTAACTAAAAAATAAATGGTGATTTTCTCAAGTACTGCCCCAAAACTCAAAAAACAAGTTATTATGTCTATCCCCACATGTTTTATAGCCTTCTCTATATCTATCTGTACCTGGGGGATATAACTGAAACTATTATATGGGCTTCGTTCTCATGTCACGTGTTACTTTATATGTTATATGTCATAATGTCACACTTTAGATAAAATGTTGAATTTAATTACAGCTCTGAAATTAATAATAATTTACTGTGTTGTTTTTAAATTTTGAAAGCTTGAGAAAATGATGATTTTATTCAAAACAGAAATTTCATGACATATACAATTCAAATAATATATTTGAAATGATCAATTGGGTGACATTAATAAAATTAACGAGTAAAGTTAGGATAATTATAACCAACTAATTCTAAAAAAACCTGTTACCACCAAATGAGATAAAATCAAATTATCGGTGTATGAAAAAAACAGTATTTATATATGATTAAAAAATGTAACTTTACAACTTTTAAACTGCTCATAAGTTAAAAATTATTTTTCTTAAGCATATTATAAATATTTCGTTGTGTACCACTTATATGAATGTCTAGTTATACTAAATTTCATCCCCATACATTAATTACCTTACCATAACAATGGTACGCAAAAACATAAGATAGCAAGACCCCTTATAACACGTAGACTGTAATGATCTGAAATTATTGAATCACTATTAAATAGCTTATCAAATGACCTTAGGGCAGACTATGTAAAAGTGTTTTTTAAAAGAGGTGCGCATTCTCAGTGTTTATAAAGAATGTATGTCAAGTTTCAGCTTTCCAGTTTGATTGCATTTGTAGTCACCACCACCAGTGGTCACATAGTCTTAGCCGTCAGTTAAAAATATATATATACAGGGTGTTTGGAAACTCATAGTCCAAACTGCACATATAGCTTATTTGAACCAAAAGTAATACAAAAGCCCCGTATAGCTACAGCCGGAAAGCTATGCTATTACCATTAAATTGTGTTCAAAGTTTCACATTACAGTGCCGTGATAGCAAAGCTGTTCAAGCATGTGTGTACAACAGGTTGCATAGGAGCTAGGTGCGTGGCACTACACACCTCGACATCTTGGAGCACGGCAGCAGAACATTTCACAATTTATAGTAAACAACACCTAAGTCCATCTAGAAATGTGATTACATCCTGAGGGTCATCACTCATCATTAACAGTCCTACATCACAGGAAGTGCTTGCCATTATTATATGTGCAGTGCCGTGCGCCTAGCTCCTATGCAACTTGCTGTATACACATGCTTGACAGCTTTGCTCTCTAGGCGCTGCACCTCGAAACTTTGAACATAATTTATGGTATTAGGATAGTTTTCCGGATGTAAGTGTTTTGGGATTTTGTATTACCTTTGGGTCAAACAAGCTATATGTGAAGTTTGAGCTATGAGTTTCCGAACACCCTGTGTATATATACTAACGAAACTTCGTCTCTGTCCCCCATCGTCACCGCGGAAAATTTCGAGTGAATGTTCAATACGAATGCATTGCACACATTTCTGGCCTATCGTAGGTCTTTTCTTTTTCCATTTTACTCATATACCTCTTGTGGACGGGAGCTTAGTTGGGCCTGCTAAAATGTATACACAGGCTACAAACTAAGGCTATCCCAAGTTCGTGAGCCCACGCCGAGATTCCGCTCTCAATGTATTTTAGTCTTTTTAGCCACACAAATTAGTGGTAACACAGTCTACGGCTCTAGGTTCCCAATGGATGTAAAAGTTTAAATAATATAATAGGTCTGAGGTTCACTCGTAAGGTTTTACTGGTTTAAAATTACTCACATCATGGTCATGTGGTCTAAGGCTTCAAGCTCCTAATAGCTTAATATAGAGTCCTATATCTTTGTAAAAAATAACAGCCCTGAGGTGCATGATCTTAACCTTATTTCGATAATTATTGGCGTTCTCGAATAAATCACATATTTTCTTAACAACGTTGCCCACTTGGATATTTCGAAGCTATTTCACGAAGCGGGTTGCATCTTAACTTGACGCAAATAAGCAGCCTAAGTTCTATCAAACTTAGACACCAATGTGAGAAATAGATAGAGAAGAAAGAAAATGAGCAGTTTCCCCTGTGAGGTCTCTTGCTTATCTACTGATATTAGATCCCTCTTCCTCTGACGAGTTCAAACTTTCACTGTACTATTTGCTCCTTGAAAACATTAACTTACTTTTTAAAATTACCTTTTTCTTGTTTCCTGTTCTAGATAGACTTGTACTACCACGGACTGTTTTAATCTACATCGTGGCAGGAAGACTCCTACAGGACATTTTCTTGAATAAACCAAATATTTTAAGTTGTAAATGATTTATAAAAAATACGTTTACAAAAAACTACTTAAATATAGAAATAATCAATTTGGGACACTCTAGGGCCATTTTTTAGAATTATTTAAAATTTTATGGTTTTTGTTTCAACGTTATATCTTTAAAACTCGCTGAATACAAAGTAAGTTCATTAAAATGGGAAAGCCTATCTTTACTTGTAGTGACGTCACAGTTAAGCAACGTCCTTAATAAAATAGTTAATCGAGTGTGAAGTATAAATCCTCTTGTTTATTTCATTCTAAATCTATTTTACCAGGCTGCATATCAATGAACTCAATATTTATTAGTATCCCTAGTCTCTAGCCCTGGTGCTATTATCTTACAGACCTGAAATATTTGCAATTTCTTAATTGCTGATGTCACTTGAGCAAGTATTTATAAGATCTTAATTACTGATGTCATTTGTGCAAGTATTTATAAGATCTTAATTATTAATGTTGTAACGCCGCTTCTCCTATATAATAGAAGAACTTACGAGTGCATTAACAATTATATATATATATATATACAACGTGTTTCTAAAACATTGCATCAAACTTTGGCAGGATACTCCTTGGGTGAAATTAGAATAATTCT